>CM062823.1:27534407-27651188 GCA_031772345.1 Himalopsyche anomala | reverse complement strand
CATCTTGGTGTTGAAAAATATACTGACAAAAAAGAAGAAGAAGATAAATTTTCACGAGCGTTGTCAGGGTGTACATTATCAAAAAATAATTTAGTCACCGGCATAAAAAAATAATATTATAACACTTTGTATCAAATGTTGTAAATTAATTACATATAATTAATTCTAAATGGTTTAGATGTCCCCAATCTACGGCTGATATGATCACAGTGTACAGCCTATTGAATGGCGTATTCAATAAAGTTATTTTTAAATTATATATTAATATTGTAACAACTAATGTATATTTTAACTAAATCAACTCGATGACCAAAGTTTTGGGTTGATGGTGATTTCTGAAAATCTATGAATTATAATTTAACTTTTTGTTAAGTAAAAAATATATAGATGGCAACAAAAATATTTTTGAAGCATGTGAACCGCAATTTTTGAATAGTATCAGCGAATTTTATCGACCAAATAATAAACGAATATGCCAACATCATAAACTGCCAACATAAACTGCTGGGGATTAATCGCAAGTGGTTTAGCGTGAATAATACTATCTACAAATTCTGAATCAATTAACTATATTTTTTTAGTATGAGTGACAGTAAAAATAACTCGGATCATTCACTCGATTTGAGTTCAAGAAATTTATATAAATGGCCAACAATCGAAATGAAACTGTTAAGGGTAAATATTTTTTGAAATTTCTGTTGGTTATTTAAATGCTGATTTATTGCTTGCAGTGTATTCTTTTAAATATATCCCCACATTAGATTTACATAATGTCTTTCTGAATATAAATAAACTACGCTTGTATCTTGTCGGTTTTAATTTTCTAATTAGTATTCAACCAAACCTGTTTTCTCAAAATCCCCAAGCGCTGCATAATTTCAATATCCTTAGTACTCCCATCTACAAATATCTACAAATTCATTTTTTGGAAATTTTAAATTTCACATTACACCAGTTGCAGATTCAAAAAAAAATGTAAAGCGCCCAATTGCGCAATAATGCCGCCGTTGTGGTCGAGTGGTCAACGTTGTTGGTTTCGGCTACGGAGGGCCCGGGTTCAAATCCCGGTACGGACAGTTTTATAAATTGATTTTTCAATCGATTTATGAATTTCTGTTCAAAGGCATGGATGTATGTGATGTCTTGAATTCCCCCCTCTCACCCATCCTATCCTATGAACGGGGGCGTATCGAGAGCGATTAGCTTATCACTAATCCTTTCCTAGCCCTATCCTTCTATCCCTACTCTCTTTGGAAAAAGAGAGGTTGAGCAACTGAGTAACAAGCAGTTCTCGTAGAAACACTTCCGTTGAGATAAACTCCATTAGGAGTCCATATGCTTCACATTGGGAGCGGACATGGTTTAAAAAAAAATGTGCAAATTGATAGTTTTTTTTTTTTTAAATACAAATTTTTAAAATACAAAATAAAAAGGTGGCAATGCGCCTACATGTGTAATATTATATTCATTATGTATTTATCATTTCAGCATCTTTATTTGGAAGATAACAAGTTATTTGAGCTACCTGAAAATCTTTTTACTGATGCACCCAATCTTCAATGGCTTGATGTAAGAAATAACAACATTAGCAAATTTCCATTATCTATCGAAAATCACAAATCAATAGAAATAATTCTATTCCAAAATAATAAACTATCATTTCTACCGCTGGCATTAGGCACAGTGAAGAATTTAAAATCTATTCAATTGACAGGGAATCCTATAACATGGCCATCAAAATCAATTATTAAATCTGGGACAGCTAATGTAATAACATATTTATTGTTTCAATATAACAAAGAATTGGACGATAAAGAGAAAAAGTCTGGGAATTGCATTGACCTGTCTCTTCAATGTGAAGATTTGTTTGAAAATACCATTACTCTTAATGAAAAACAAAGAAAAAATAACTCCAAAGTGAGTTTTATTGAGAATAAAACACATTCATCCTTCAAATCTTCGAGTGATGTCTCATTAGATTCAGAATGCAACTTAAAAAAAGAAAGTACTAAACCAAGGCCAATTGTTAGTACAAGCTCATGTGTTTCCTTGAATGTGGATTTACCCGAAACTAAAAGAAGCAGATATAGGTCGGCTTTATATTCTAAATATTCAAACAGCAGTAAGTATGTAAAAAGGGTTAAAACAAGAAACAAAGATGAACAGACTCTGAAAATTCAAGAAACTTTGATGAAAGAAGTCTGGTTAGAAAAAAGAAGGGAATTGTTAAGTAAAAGAGAAAGGGTTTTACAGGATAGAAGGTAAGTTTGAATGTTATTCATAATAAATTTTTAAATTACAGTAAAATCTCAAACTAACGAACAATATTTCTCATCAATTATTAAAACTGCTAAAAATATTCTGTTGATCTATTTAATGTAAGTCAAAGAGTTACTGCTTGAAAACAATCTTCTGCAGATGAGCACACAGCTGCAGCAGTTTTAACGCATGCCTGCTCAAAACTATCATTCTCTAAGCCGTGTCTCATCTTGTCATACATCCAGTGGTGTAGGAAGGGGTCCTGCCGCCTGGGGCGGGCCTTGAATTTGCCGTCTTAAATATTTCCTCCAATTTTGTTTTTAAATCACTTTTACTATTTTATATGCATGGACTAGGAATTTTTACTACAGGTGGCTAAATTTTTTTTTGTTCAAGTATAATTTCTCAAAAAATATTGTATGTATTTTTGAAAATGCCGCCCCCCCCTGCTACGCCACTGCATACATCCGTTTTGCAAACTGATACTCCACTGGCACTGTTTACAAAAATGTATTAAATCGTTTCTTTTTAAATTTGAAATAAATATTATTATTTCATCGGAGGGTAGACCGAAACAACTATTGTCCTAAATACCAAAAGAATACTGAATATAGCTTAAATTTTTGAAGAAGAGTGCATGTTGCACGTGTATTAAAAGAACGCAGACTTATGAGACAACCTAATATATTTCATGAAATTAATTGATATTTTTTAGATCATTGGAGGCTCTCAAGCACTGGAGAAACGATTACAAAGAAACAAGCGGTTCCAACACCCATATATATTATGCTTTAAATCTTTCAAAACTTCCATATGATACAGATATAGAATTTGTGAAAATACTAACAAGAGCTGACATTGAAAAAGATCTCCCTGATAAGTACAAAAGAAATATACGAAATAAATGTAAAACTGGTGTACGCAAACCAATGGTTAAGCCAAATATTGAAATGAAAATTGCGGAAGTTGTAGATTCACTGGAATTTACAGGATCTGACTGTATAGAGTGGTCACCGAGAACTCAAAAGAGCAAAATCAGTGATGAGATGAAAAAGGTACCTTATATGTTATAATAAATGTTTTTCATGATTTTATTCTAATGAATGATCAGCGGCATGTATGTGAAATCCCAAAATACTGCCTTATGTTATGTTCTTATAGAAAACCAGAAAAATACATCCTGCCTATGGGTTCATTGAAATAGAAATATTGCATTTCAGTACACTTTTTATGCCAAATAGTAGAAGCATTTTTTATCAAGATGCTTGTTGAAATACAATTTTTTTTGACCAGAGGCGTAGCCACCTCATAGCAGTCATATGCATGAAGGCCCATCAAAAAAGGGAGCCCAAATTTCTACACTGTCAATTAAAAAAAATAACTCATTAAATGTACATTTATATATACATAGACTGCATAAACGTACTTTTATGTTACGTCTTTGTCCCACTATTATACACGATGGAAACAGTGGTGTAGCCGTCTCATGACAGATGAATGCAATGCATGAAACCCAGTGAAAAAGGGAGGAAGGCTTGCACGAGGGCCCCAAATTTCTAGCTATGCCACATCTTTTTTTTTAGTACAATGATACATAAACTATTTTTTGGAACTGTAGTCCATAGAGCTAAATTAGGTTTGGTACCAATGGCGGTAATAGCTAACTTTGTTATTTTATTTCAGTTGAAAGAGATAAAGAAAAAGATTGTCAGCCTGAAGATAGACAATAATTACTTCTGAGGATTTATTTTAATCACAGCAGTTGTCATTTGAGCTATTGAAATTAATGCATTTTATCTAGAAATTCATTAAAATATCATATTTAAATATATAAAATTGTTTAACTGAAATATTTAACAAACAAAATGTTTTTGGGTAAACTGAGATGACATTAAAGTAGATTTCTTTCACCCTGATTCGATATACAGTCTAATGACTCATTTAAACCAACTGAGAATGCGCAGCCGTATAAAAAAGATTTGATTGTGACATATGGGATTTGGCTAAGTAATCTTACTAGTGATTTGAGCAGGCAAGAGAATAGTAACTGTTTCTAAAATATTTTCACGGCCGAGGATACCCCCACCACATGTAGAATACCATCGCTCATGTTTTAGGCATGTCAGAACAGGCGTCTGACGAGTGTTGAGTGGAGAATACACTAACAATGTGATTTGTTATTATGTATATTTTTTATCTTCCTGTAGCTCCATCATCGTGTAGATAATTCGGTTTACATATATTTTTTTTTTATGAAGACAACTGTCGAATTGAACGGAACGCTCATAATATATATATGCTTACTTAGTTAATATTATTGCTCGGCCGTGTTGTTGGTGGGACTAAATGAGACTTTATTTATAGTAATTCTTGATCTATGGTTTTTGAAGGGCCCAGGTACACCAAAAAATTAATGAGAGGTAAGGGAAAAATTGAAAAATTGTATTAACACGCAGTCATCTAAGACACGGGTTTCCAACCTATGGGTCGCCAACTTTTTTTTGATTTTGGATTTGAACATCAAAACTAGAACTACAGTCAACTAAAATTACCTTATTAAAAAAAAGTCTTTTTGAATTGGATCGGAGCCGCGGGTCACATGGCTTTTATGAAAAAGGGTTGCCACCCGAAAAAGGTTGGGAACCTATGATCTAAGAGTATCTGCTCCCCCCTCCCCATGATAAAATGGATAAGAAAACAAGTGATTAAAAAAATGATATTATATATTTCATAAGACATAATACATCAGTTTTAATGGTAAAAAAATAATAAAATAATAAAATAAAGGTCAGATGTCAACACACAACAATGTAAAATATGTGTAAGAAAATATAACCATTACCATAGTATGAATAAACGATGAGTACAAATTAAAATACATTTAAAAAAAATCATAATTCAATATTCATCCATTACTAACATGCATATCTGGATTTATTTTTTCGTATCATATATCTATCAGGACTATTTTAAAGATTTTTAGGCAAAAACCTTTTTGACACATTCGTTCAGGACGGTTATTTAAATTACTTGCCGTACAATTTTAATGGATGAACTATAACAATCCATTTTAGAAAGAATATTCCAAAAGAAAATAATGAAGACTCGATATAATGTGATTTGTCGGGAAAATTTATAATTATAGCTCTAGTTAGTGGAAAAAGCATTTGCTAAATTATGTTTTAGTCTAATTATATTAAACTTCAGTAAAATGTATCTTCAGAGCGAAGCAAGGTGTTTCAAATAGTGAGAAATATTTCAGTTACAAATCTACAAACATTATTATTACATGTATATAATATTTTAATAGAATTTATAAAATTAAAACAAGTCCAAATAAATCCACATGGGAATAATATTTTTCTTATTCGCTCATTATACGTTTGGTAATGCCGCAAAGTTAACGTGTGAATCTTTACGATTTACTTTCTACAATTTTATATATATCGTATTATGACGAAAATGTTTCAAAATTTTAAGAAAATAAAGCCTTTTCAATCACCAGGCGACATGAATTAACCAAAGGTAATTTATTTTTATTGCTTATATTTATATTCATTACAATTATATATATATTTTTTATCAATGCAAATCATAACACCGTGGAATGGCATGTAATAGCGAAAATGAAATATATAATAGTAAAATATTATATGACTTAAAATATCAGTCTTTATTGACTGTTATTTTTAATTTTTTGGAATATTATGAGATTTTCTTACAGTAATTAAAACAACAATTATGTTTTGAGTAGTTTTGCGACAAGTAATATAAGAGAAATAAGGCTAAAAACAATGGGGGACTGTTAATGTATTGACTAATATTCTTAGAAATGCATATCTATGTAATACATTGAATGGATCAAAATCTGTACTTTTATGTAGAAAATAAATATATTTATTTTTATCTAACACTTTATTATTATTGAAACAAACTCAGTAATTTTTCTGACTAATTGAGTTTTTCCTCCATCAAATGTAGTTATAGTTAGTTCACAATACAAAAATTCTACAGAGAAAACTATTAACGCAAACTTTAAAAGATCACTTTATATCATAGTTGTTGATTTTCGTGGTTAATACCTATAATAAATTCTATTAATGCTTAATTTATCAGTGTCATTGAGTAAAATATATGTATATGACAGTATTATTTAAATAACATTCATAAAAGATAAACTGAAACTAAATAAACCTTTTGATTAATCGAAATAACAGTAAGAGACTATCCTAAATGATAGCTATATTTGACAATTATATTGACATAAAAAATTGAAGTCAGATCATAAGCTGTTCATGGATATAAATTTTACAAAATAATTTTCTCACTTTGTATCTCGATGTGAGTAAATTTTCTATAACATATTTAATTTTTACAATATACTGACATACGTTTCATTACTAATCAATAGAGTAACATTGAAAGTGTAAAATGTCACAGGAAGTTTAATGGTTTTATAAAATGACTTAATATTATTACAATAATTATGTGCGCATGCAAGGTTTATAATCTTAGAACTTAATTATCTCCATTTTGATATGCATTAAAAAATTAGTAACTAGACAAGTAAATGAGACAATGAAATATTATATGTTACACACAGAGACAAATTGTATGCGTGTATGTATATTTATATATATATACACTCAAACCCGGATTTATGTGATGGATAGGGTCCAAAAGAATCTGCGTAAATTAATATTGGATTCGTATAAAATAGGATAGGTTCGAGAATATCGAAAATTAAATAAAATGTGCCTAATCCATAGAAAAATCAGAAATGTTCCATAAAAAATACAAAAAATGATGTATAGTTCAAATTTGTTTCTTTTTAATTATATATTTGCCATTAGCACCAATGAATTAGTTATATTTACCAAAATTCAATGTTATGTCAAAACCAACACAGATATTTATTTTTTATATTAAAATAAGAACAAATTGACAACACACCAGATTCATATAAACAGACAGGAACACAAAATATACCACATAACTTAAAATACATAAGAACTTAAAGATCTGAGTTGTTGCAGGCGTAATCGAAACCCAAGCTATCAATAAAAAAAATGTTAAAATCAAATTATCTGAACTTTGATCTATTGTATTTAATCAATAAAGTAAAAGCGACTGTTTTAAAAAAGGAAAATCATTCACGATTATTCTGCATAACATGTTAACGGTGGCAAAATTAATGAATTGTCTATGGTAAGAATATGCTGTCGCAAAAATAAATGCACAAAATGCTGCTGTAAAAAATAAAATATACAATTTATGTATAATATATGACTTTAAAAAAATGATTGTGTGAAGTAAAAAATAAGGTTAAACTTAAAATCTTCAATCAGATTGTTTTAGATTCGAGGATAATTCAAAAGTATATATAGTGTGATTTATTAAAAAAATGACTAGCAAAAATAAATATATGTTTTGATGATTTTTAATAGTAGAAATTGATTTGACAGGGCCATAGCTAAGAGCTGTCGAATAGGTCAATCACCCTGGGTGCAGAGGCGCTGGAGGACCATTGGAGATGCCAAAATGATGCCAGGAATTTTAAGAAAAATTTGACGCAAAATCTACCTCTCACCCTAGGCGCTTAAGGGCCTTGTTACGGCGCTGTTGATTGAATTCTACTATTTTCCATATAATTTTTATACAAGCGAAAAAGAAGTAAGGGTATAATTCTATATAATTTTACATTGAAATAATGTATGCTACAACAGATATTAAAACAATACTCTATTCAATTCGAATAATGATACAATAAAAATTGCAGTTTTTATTAATATTTTCATATGAATAAATCAATCATATGCATGTATATATAATTATTAATAAAAATCAGAACATATCTCCGCTGTGATAATTTTATCGTTTGGTAAGGATACAATTTAATATTTATTTTTTATAATAAAGAAATTTATTTATAATAATTATCATCTTTAAACGAGGCTTTCAAAAAATTACTTAAGGTTAAGTGAGGATATGTTCCAATATCATAATGACTTCTAATATTATATCTACAATAGTGACATTTAAATTATTGCTTTGATTTATGTCTACGACGACACTTGTTGGGCTTATTTTTCGATTCCACAACTTTATCGTGCCGAGTGGAGGGTCTAAAATTAAAACATGAATCTTTGAATGTTCGGTGGCATTTTTGTAAAAAGTTTCTACGCATGCCATCACTTTTATCGACAAGAGCCAATTCAGTCACGTAAGTGTTCAACTTACTAATACAATTGTATTGTGGAACACAATTTTCTGCCATCTCCTTTTTCGTTTTTCGATTTCCATTTGAATCTTTTTTTTTAAGATTCCATTCATTCGAAGAGATTTTAGATGATTGTATAATTTTTATCGCCACATTTCTCTGCATGGCAACATTGAATAATATATTATTAGACACGCTCAATCGCAGAGATGGCACTGTGCAGATAATGCCGACTGTCCTGGAAGTGGATCTATGCTAAAAAGTCCGACCCAAATAGATTTTTTCTTGCAAAGTGTCTTGACATATCTCTAAGAATCCTAGTTTTGTATAGAATTGATTAAGATAATGGTCAGTTTTATTGATGCAGGTATGGACAGCGAAGACACCTGAAATAAAGAAAATTAAATTAAAACACATGGATGATTTTTTTGTCGACATTTACATAATTAAATTTCGCAAGGTGGACTGCAAAAACAAGCCCCCTCAAAATATGTATTCTGTGTAGATATTATCGGGAAGTGAATTACACACGGTATTAATTTCACGCGCTATTAGACTTTTTTCGACATTCACACTGTAGCACCGAAGCGCCTGCTTTAATGCCTTTATAACCTGTATGTCCAGTTGAACAGAAAAAAGAGCTAACTCTTTTCACATCTAGAAATAATTGCGATATTTGCAGCCCTGATTTATTTTTAATGCCGTACAACAGAATTACCCCTTTTCGAATGACCAAACTTGGATGTTTCGTTTTCTCATTCAATCTTTCAATTCGTTGAAAATAGAGCTCTGCATTTACTGTACTTTCTGGTTTAAACAATTCATAATGGATAATTCCTCGAAAATTCCACCAGATATACAAAATGACCTTGCAGAAGGTAAGACCAGGCTTAAGGGTGGGTACAGGTACTTCGTTAGATGAAATCCATTGTTTTTTTGGGTCACCTTTTCGTACAATATCCACTTTTTGTCGTTAGTTCTAATTCAGTCCAAATATGGGTGTAGTTTGTGTCGTGACAGCAAAGAATTGCAGATGCTCACTCGCACATTTTTGTTCATATCGGAGAGTGCGTGAGGAACCCAAACACCTATTCGGTTGCATTTGCTGAATTTTAAAAGTGATCTTGCACTGTAGACCATGGACTAGTTTAACGTAAGATTTTACACTGGGATTTTTATAAGCAAGTAACACAATAACACGAAAATTGCAAATATTAGAAACTGACTATAATGAAACATTGAAATAAATACGAAAAAAGGAAATACATTCATATCGATCTGTGTCTCACCATAATTCTTCTCTTTTTAAATAACGAAATACATACCGTTAGCTCTCAAAGCTGCCAGCAAACAAGTGATAAGTCTTTTTGGTGCTGAGTGATCAGAACAATGCGGTAAGACACTGCAAATCATTGATGCTGGGTGACTCCGAAGAACTGAATCCGGAGTAGACAATTTAAATTGATGGAAATTTTGAATTGCATCCTGAAATATAAATAAAAAACATCCCAACATTATTATTGTAAAGAACTATTCTGTATGTCATTTATATGTAGGTAAATAGTGAATATAATTGAATTATGTCTAAATACTATAAGTACCTTAGCAGCATCAGTCATATTATCAACAGCTAAATTAGCAAGTGGATATTTAGTTCGCATTAAAGGCGCCCATTCTCGATCTTGTCGTATTTGAAAGGCTCTGGTATCGGGCACGGCACTGGCAAAACCAAGAAGCGGTGGACTATTCATATCTTTTCTATTTTCGATTTCCTCTTCCGCAACTAATAAGAGTTCTGGAGTCAACGCAAGGAAAGGGCCTAGAATTCTGTATAATTTAAATTATTAAGATTTAAGATTAAACAAATCATTTAAAATTAGTATGATCGTTTTTGTTGAATATACAAGCATTTTCAATTATTATTATCAAATGATGCATGAGTGAAGAATAATGTACCTGTCAGATGGTAATTCCTGAAGGTAAGAAGGATAAAGATCAGAACTATCCATTCCGTCTTTTGAAGTTTTTCTACAGATATCACAGACCTATGAGAATAAAGGAAAAAAAAATACGGTTAAGTTACGGTATTTGAATAAACTGAGGAATTATTTCCAATACTGCACAGTAAAGTAATAACTTACTAGTGTTTTGTCTGAGTCCATAAAAGGTCTAATGGTGTACAGCTCAGATGTTGGAGAAGTAGGCGGTCGGTAAGCCAGTAGATCGTTACCGTTATCGATAGGCATTAATCTTTGTAGATCGGCTGTTAGACCACCTCGAAAGACCCAAGGCTCTTGGTCTCCTGACATAAATGCTTCTTTCCAGCCTTTTGAAAACCCTGGATAAGAATAATAAGTTATCATTCATAGGTGTTATAAATCTGGGTGAAACTTTGATTGACAACAAATTTAGGTAATGCATTATACAATGGTATCCTGATTTATCATATATATAAGGGCCCCTCAAAAAATAAATGATGAATGAGGGATTATTAAACATTGATAGATCAGTTGATAATGCTCGTCATGAGCGAAACTGGTTCTGATCTTATTAAAAATTGTCGGCTATGGTAAAATATAGATGTATGCAAGAAAACAATGAATGGGAGAACGGTAGATCCGGGTTACACTGTTATTAAATATTAAAAATACATCTTCGCGAACTTAATACAGATTTTTATGCATTGGTTCTTGAATTAGTGAATTAGTATTCAATGTAGAACACGCTTGGTCAAATAATGAAATATGTAATAACTAGAATATGGATCATTAACATTTCCTAGTTATTACTTGAATAAAGGCTACTGCAAACGTAACAATTTGTTTTTAATTAGGTCTTCTTATTTGGCCATACCCGCTCCCTATATGGAGTATATGGCCACCTCACGGTGTCTCCGTGATTCTCCGTCTCTCGTCAGTCTTCTATCTTTCCCCGAGTGATGCCAGCGGCCAGTAGTTCAACCGGATACATTATATGGATTGTATCGGCGGCCTTTCAGAGCGCCGGAATCCAGTCAGTTGAAAGAAGAGACAGGCGAGGTCCACTCTCAAATTAAATTGACCAAGATCTAATTTATGGTTTTATGAATGGATGATATTGTAGTCTAAATAACATTATTCAAAATAAAAATATCTTACATGTATAGCTGCCCTGAGTAAACTCACAAATGTTTGGTGGGAATTTACCAATCGCTGCAATAAAAGACAAACACATTATAAAATCATATATAAGCAAATATTTTGACTGGAGAAATATTTTACCAAGCAAATGTTGAATTGATCAAACAATTATGTATGATTTTCAAATATCTGAAGTCAAAGAAAGAATTACTTATTTCTAAATCTATCAGTTATTTCACATATTTTTTTACATTTACATCATGTATAAAATTATATTGATAATTGTGGAATAAATTTTATACTTTTGGTATAACATTGCAGTTTTTTAAAATAATAATTACATATGAAACGAGCTTTCTCTCACAAGGTACTGTAAATTTTTAAAAATTGTGCAAACACCTTTAATTTTATTGACTTGACAATTGGGGATTTCGTGTTGAGAAAAGCTAGAATTATTCCCCAGGAATTACATATTGGTATTTGAATTTAACTCGATGGTTGCCACATATGAGATATCTCATGAATTTTTTCGTGCTCAACAGGCCAAATACGAGTTATCTCGTCAATAACTAATTAAATTAATAGTCGCAAATTATAGCCGGCCTGCTAGGTAATTACTATTAATTATTTACGGCAACGAAAAAGTTAAGACCCAAGGTGAGTGAAAAAATTCAAAATTTTTGTTTATATTTCCACATTGTATGTTTTTATCGTTTTTAAGCAGACCGTTCCATACGGTTGTATTCGCTTGTGCTTCGTACTGGACCGCTTCAGTTTCGTTTCCGCGGCTGTTAGGTCGCGGCGTTAAGACTTTAAAACTCCAAACGATATCGGCAAAAGGGTAAATGTAAACTATTAAAACATTATTCAATTACCTAGCCATTTAACGTAAAACTGAAGTAAGCCAACTACAGCTCTTAGATCCCATACATAACCACAAATATCATGCAACAATTCTCGATTGTTACATTTCGCAAGACGCCTAGATAGTCTTGAAACTCTTCCACACAGATTGCCAAATCGTCGAGCTCGTGAATGCCATTCTTGACACTGAAATACAACAAAGTGTGTTATTAGCATGAATCTTAGATATCAAAGATGGGACTACAGTATCAGAAATTATGCAGTAAACTCACTTCAGACTTGTTGACACCACCATTTTTGGCACCTCCACTCGGTGTTGAATTATTCTTTTCCGATGAAAGTAAAACAGGGGCGTTGCATTTTAACCAATTAAATTCCTGCAGTAATTTCAAAGCCTGTCCGCCGTGTTCAAATGGAAGGTAGAATAGATCACATAAAAGCATAAGGTCATCTACAGTCAACACATCGGGACTGCTTGAACAGCTGTGGATTTATAATGAGAATCAGTAATATGAGTTGCACACAAAGTAAACTTCCAATTAATTGTGATAATAGAAGAAAAGTAAATATGTAACATACCTATCATTTGAATCATTAGATTCCACCATCATGTCTCCACCAGGACTGTTGACTTGCAAGAAATCTCCGTTCTGAAATCATAGACACATTATGACTATCCGTGACTATATGTCACACAGTGAAAAGAAAAATATTCTACAAAAATATAGTAATTTAATATTAATAAAATCGGATACCTCATTGCAACCATCTGTCATAACAACATCAACGTCGTGAGTTGGACTTTCAGAATTCGTTATTGCACTGGACTGTACTGTCAATTGGAGTTTATTTTCCATGATGCTTGTAGCTGTCTCATGCTCTGGAGTGCATTCCATTGCATGATCTGCAGGATGAAGTGGACTAAGGGTGCAAGGAGATTCTGTAATGAAATGAATATAAATAAAATGCAAATGAATATAAGGCCTATGGTCAAAGCCCCAAGATTATTCTTTGAAGGATAGTAACAGAATCAATCAGTATATTAAAATATTTGTCTCACTATGTGTATCTAAGTTACTCTTATAAATATTTGCATCAATGATATTTATTTACCTCCAATACTCATAGCACCATTTTGCACCTCTTTGCTGTCGAAATCATCTACGACTATATCAGCAGAACTGTCTTCGTCATTGTTTGCTATCACATGAGTTCCATTTTCCTCACTGCTCCGTACTATGTTTTCATTTCCTACATCAAAATTTTTATTTTCCAAAGCAATATCAGAAATCGGCTTATTCTCCGGGGTCGGCAGGTCGCGCATTGTTTCATCGTTTTCAACATTCAGAACTCCATCGATTTTCTTTACATCTTTTACAGGGTCCGTACCGAGTATTTCACCATCACCGAATGATTTTAAGCCCATTATTGCCACAGGAACTGTAGATACAGGAATTTCTGACGGTAAGGCAACATTGGAGGTGGCTATTGGCGGAATTGGATTGTGTAATAGGTCATTTGTAACGACTTTCGTGGCTGATACTAAAGAATTCATAATTGGATTTGCCGTAGGATTGAACATTTCTGTGGAGGATACCTGAAAAAAATATAAGTAAATTCAATATTAATTCTTCGTATGTAACAAAAACTTTTAAGTTAGCAAATAAATGAATATCAAAATTGGATTCTCTAATACTCAGTAATTTTCTGTTAAGACTATATAATAAAACAATTGATTGGCAACAGAAAACCCTTACAGTAGTGCAGACATCAGCCAAAGCTTGCAATTGGCTCGTGTTGACAGTAGGTATTCCAGCAGAAGTGATCGAAGTAGGTCCTTTGGAAGTGGCCATTGTGGTCGTAGTGGGGGTGATGAGACTCATACAGGTGTTGATGGAAGGCAGAATTGGGATTATTGGTACTGCCGCAACTGCAAAAAATACAGATTATTAATGTAGAAATAATTTTCTGTGCACTGATTCAACAAGAGTACAAGGACTACAATAAATCAGTTACATATGTCATACACACTGATGCGAAAGCGGAATGGAAGCGTACCGGTACGAAGCACAACCGTATGGTACAGTCCGCTTTCGTTCCGTTTCCGCGACTGTGTGCTAGCGGCCTAAGTACTCTGCTTACCACAAACTGTAGGTTGAGGCTTCACTATTGGGCCTGTAGCATTTTTCTCTATGGCAAACTCAGGGAGCCATTCACTTACAGCATTTCTGGAATACAAAAATAGACCATATTTATTTTGTTTAACAAATAGGCGAAAACGTCTACATCAGTATTTACCAACCAATGGTCAACGGACTGAAATTCCACCAAAATTAGTTGCCGTTCATTTAAAAATGACAATATTGAAAATTTCAAGCAAATCTTCATTGTTTTTTTTTATATCCAGAGCAGGGTTTCCCAACGTGGTATGCGAAAAAATGAGTAATTGCGGACATGCAGAAATGAATGATTTATAAATACAAAAATATGGTGAAATAAGATTGGGAACCCTGTTCTAGAGCATTTTTAGAGTTTTATCGAGCCTAGGAAGTCTTAAAATCGTGTTTTTTTTCTATAACTAGGTCCTAAATTGGCAGTGTGTAATATTCATTAAGCCATGTCAATTAAAAATGTTATTTTGATGTTACATATTCTTTGTAATTGCAATCTGTTATATTATGGCGGCAAAATATTTCTCATTTGCGAAAAAAGGTTGGGGAAGACATGCTTGAGAAAATTTATCTATGAAGAAAATGTCATTCAAAAAAATTTACCTTAGAGCTTGCCTATGATGATAGACGTGTTTGTCAACAGAAACAGGCCCATCATCTTCATTTAGTCCACCTTCCTTCTCGAGTTTTATATCAGCGGCCACACTGTCAACTTAAAAAAATAATTTTATGACTAATGGTAAGTGATTTATCAAGTTACACCCCTTTTTGTGATTTACACGGAAGATATGTTTTTCACAAACCCGCGTGAACGGAAACCATGTAAAAAAAAATTCAAGAAACTCATACAAATCATAAGATGGGAAATAAGAATTCCATTATAACAAATTCCACATAAAAAAGGTCCACAGTTTGTTATGCCGAAAATAATTATTTAGAATTGTAGTAGGTAAATATAATAAGTTGTGAGCATTTTTTTTTATAAAACAACAAAACATTATAACTTTTAAAGCTTGCAAAACTTACAAAAAATGAAAAATTTATTCAATTTATATTCCAACATTCTTCAGTCAATACAAAATAAATATAAACTGAGAACTCACTATTAGTAGATGCATCAACACTACAATTAGCCCAATGAGCCAGCGTTCTGATAGGCACCATATTGGCATTGTATTCACAATTTGGGTTGGATAGCACGCCTCTCAGTAAAGGTATTAGCTCCGGAGAACGACCGGAATAAGGACCTTAGAAAAAGAAACAATCAATATTAACTCAATTGACAATACATATCATATTTGACACTCTAATGCAGGGTTTCCCAAACATTTTCTGGAATGGAACACTTGTTAAGTCCGGAAAATATAACGGAACACTTTTACGGAATAAAACCATTCCAAATTTTTTTCGGAACACCTACTCTGGCTCTGCAGAACACCAATGTTCCGCGGAACATAGTTAGGGAAACCCTGCTCTAATGCATGTTTATGATTTATACAAAGTTTTGATTATTATAAGCATGAAATATTATGGAATGAATAAAATGAAATATTTAATTAGGTGTCAGTTATTTTATAATTGATTTTTCCCCAATCGATAAAAAATCCTCAGAATCATTTAACATATTTAATCAAGGAATGGCAGAATGTGTATTTATTTAATATGGCGTACATGTAATGTGACATTATATTGCATGTTTTCAAGTGAATAGAATTTATATAATAAAGCTAATAATATTCAGGATATGGATGGGTTAGGAAAAATAAGTGGACTGATTCTGAAGAAGTCTGAGGATGTGTTAAAGTCAAGAAGTATTATTGAAAAACCTGTTAATTCATTGCCAATAAGATAATTGAAAATCTAACCGAGAAACATTCTCTTTTGATCGTAGTCATTGGCATGCAGGTTATCCCAAATGACAGGAGGCCTGCGCAGTACACGACTTATTTCTTCTATGCATGCTGCAGTCAGTGCCTTCGATATAACCTTTTGACCTGAGGATTAAAAGAAAAACATTTTTAATCTGGCATAAATGCTCATGAAAAAGAATTCTTTCTCCTTATTTTTTTTCAAAATGTATTGATATCGTTTTTTAAATTTATAGACCGGTCAATTTGACACTGTTATATTTAAAGCAGTTAAATTGCAGTCTTGTTGAATTTTTAAGTACATCCACGTCATTATTTAGTGTTTTTGTTGATATTTTAAATTAAGAAAGAAAACACTGCTGTAGTGTGTATTTGATAAGCTCACTTCACTTTTACGATACTTTAAGAAATGTAGATTATTATAATGCGTCTAACTCCTAAATTTCTAAAACACCACATGGCCCACTTAACTTCTCAGGAGCTTATATTTTCTGTTTGGATGTATAATATATTATTAATCTATTTGTCGCCAGCTGTGGTCTAGTTGGTTAGAGCTTGCTCTACCGATCAGGTGTTCAATTTTAATTTGAGATCTGAGACATGGGTGTTTGTGAAGTTAATTCTCCTCGAGTTAATCTTATGTGACTTACAAAAATTTTCATTGAGTATATCTCGTATGATTTTTCAACTTAAAAATATTTGACGCATTGGCGTAAGCTGTAATGTCAAATATTTTTTTTAAGAAGTAGTTTTAGTAATGTCAAATATTAAATTTAAAAATTTAAAAAAAAAACTATACCAATGTGCAAAAGGAAAAAGGTTTTACGTCTTAAAAATGAGTTGAATAAAATGTGCAAACGCAGAAGAAAAGGGACCACTTCAACACCACATTAACCAGTTAGCCGCCAACGTCGAAGTATTCAGTACGAATGCGACTCACGGGTGAGACGATAGCGTACAAAGGGTTAAGAAATTTCATCTTCAAACATTCTTTTGACAGTTCTTCTCAGTATGTATATTAAGACATAACATCTTTTTTCTTTTGCACACAGATATGTTTACGGTGATTTTATGACCGTTTTAGCTATTCACCTACGGAAGATGTTCCAATTTACTTAATATATGTGAAGTACTTATTGGAAATATACAGAGTTATCTGGATTGACACAGCTAAAAATCTTTCCTTACCTGTCCACATAATGTCAATATCTTTAGAAAGTTTAGCTCCAAGTGTAGTCAGGTATTCAGAGCTCGTAACAGTAGGAAGAGCTCTTGTGCCGCAGTATTGAGTTGGACAAAGCAAAAAGCGAACAACCGAGCCGCCTAAATGTTGCTGAATTTCATTAGTCACCGATACCTGCACAAGAAAATTTAATTTTACTGTTTATCACAATATTAATATTTATAGTAAGTAATTTTGTGCATCAGAAATTTCTCTTCCGGTTACCTGTGCATGAGCAAAACTCTGAAAGATTTCCTTATCGGGTTCACTCATTTCAGGTTCAATGTCATCAAACAGTAGGGCAAATGCAGTGCATCCAAATTGAGAAACCTATAAAGATCATTTTTATTTATTAACAAAAATAGAATTGAAAAATAAAACTATTTTTTACAAATTTTACATTTAAAAATGGTTTTGATAAGCTAAACGGGTCATCATCGAAATAAATGTGGAATTAGTAAAAGAGTATTTTATTTTTTAACGTTTCCAGAGTATTGAGAGAGGAGATCTTAAAAGGTAAACAATAATAGATTTGAGATTGATATTGAAAATAAATAAATATGTCCAAAACCACGGTATAGATCAGTCGTGGGGAACCTGCGGCCTTTTGACCTGATCGGCCAAATCTGCAAATTTTTGTTAATTTGTAAATTCCTGAGATTTTGGATCTGAAAATTTTTGGAGGAGCTTTTTTTGGCAAATCCGTAAATTCTTGGGATTTTGGATGCCTAAATTCTTTGGGAATTTGGGAAATCCGCAAATTTCTGGGCTTTGCAAATTGGTATGAAATTTTTTCTGGCCAAAGATTTCCTAGTTAATGTTTACTGCGGCCTTTAGACAACAAAAGTTCCCTACTCCTGTTATAGGTTATAGCAAAATAAACAGGAGTACTCATTATTTCATTGAATGTATGTATATTTTTTGGGATACATATCTTATTGTTATCGTTAATATATAATCTATATATATAAAACAAAGTGGGGTTATTTACACCACGTATATCTCGAGAATTGCTGCATGGATTTCAATGATCTTTGATTTATTAAATTTGTGTTTGCCTAGAATAGCAGAATAAGCATTAAAACATCGGAAAAATATCACGGAAAAGAAATTATAAAGAAAATTAATTACTTCATACAGAACAAGATTTTCAAATGAAGAACAGCTTCAAATAATGAAATAAGCTGGGTTCAGGTAGATGACACTAGATGGCATTGTATTTATACAATTGACTTTTAAATAATTTTAAATTTAGAGTATAATCGATGATATGAAATGGAAACGAAAGAAAATCGGATAATATTGAAATGAGGTTATGTTTATAATTAGGTATGATACATTTTTTGACAACAATATTACGATGTTTGCACGAACGTTGGTCTACACTTCGACGCTACATCGAAGACATTTTAACGTCGAAAACAAGGCGATGTGGTTCCTGATCACCCGAATGACTACTGATGCTCTTGGTCGCATTTAAGAAATTCTTTCTGAATCTCCAGATACGCACATAATTTTCTATCATTGTTTTGAAATGCTTCGCATTGAATCCATGTGAACTGTGGAACAAGGTACAAGGATGACATGTCAGAAGACATTTACATCAAATTCGTGTCAGTTCAGGGAATCTCGATCTCGAGATGAATGAATAGATACATAACCAGGCTTTGCTTTAGATCGAAGACATGTGTTACCTCATGTGCGGCAGTTTGTTAGTCAAGTTAGGAATGCCAACACCAGATCGTGGAATGAACGTCGCTTTCAATCGAGAATTGGAACGTGAACGTGAATAGGGTCGAGATGCATTGGACCAATCAGTTCAAACGAATATACCACTGTTGAACCCACAATAGAAGGAAGTGTACGATACGTTAATGAATGCAATTGATGATGGAAATGGTGGCTTATTTTGCCTCGATGCGCCCGGTGGAACTGGGAAGATATTCTGCATGTCATTGATTATGGCCACTGTTTGTGCGAGATCCGAAATTGTTGTAGCAGTTTCTTCTTCTGGAATAGCGGCTACGTTGATAAAAGCATGCCGAACGGCTCATTCAGCGTTGAAATTTCCGTGAAACTTCCAAACGACTGAAAAACTGACATGTAATATTGCGAAACACTCAGCAATGGCCGAAGTTTTGGAAGCGAGTAAAATCATCAACTGGGATGAATGCACAATGGCGCACAAACGCGCATTGGAAGCACTCAGCCGAACTATGAAAGATCTGCGCAGTGACTCAAGATGTTTTGCAGGCGCAATGATTCTATTATCTGCCGATTTCAGCCAAACACTACCAGTCATTCCAAGATTGACCGTTGCCGATGAAATAAACGCTTGCCTCTGCTGACGACAAACATGCGAGTTGCATTGCTTAACGATCCATCTGCCGAAGATTTCTCCAAGCAATTGCTGACTACCGGTATCAGCCGTGTTCCTGTCGACGAATCGAACGGATTGATTTCGTTTCTGCCGATTTTTTGCAATTTCGTCTCAACGAAAGACGGCTTCATCAACAAAATGTTCCCGAACATCTAATCACAAAAATCACAATTGGTTGATTGAACGAGCAATTCTTGCATCAAAGAACAAAGATGTGGATCATTAAACTTCAAAATCAAATCGTTAATCTACTGCATTCCCTTAAATCTATCGACTGTGCCACGTGAATTACATCATTTCAATGTAATTTAAATACTTTCCATTTTGAATTTTGAACATTTATTGAACTTAATTCATTTTGAGTATTCATTCAAACTGAATTTAATTCATGCAATAAATTAACACAACATTTATGTATTCTGAGGCGGTACGAAGTTCGTCGGGCCAGTTAGTTATATATAATATCTAGCAATTGTGTAGATGAATTCTTTTTTTTTTTTGTTTCATATAAGATATAATTTTAATAAAACAATGTAAATTTAATTACTATTTTTTGAATATACTGTATTTTCAATCCTACCTGCTCCAATTTTCTTTTTAGTGCTGCTACCTCTTTTTGGCTACTGTAAGTAATATCCAATCCTGGTGACAAAGCATAATAAAATGCGACACCTTGTGCACGGGCTGCGCTGATGAGGCCTGTTAAATGTTCAGCTTCTTCGACGGTGTATAATTCTCTCCAGTAAGCGCGATGTTTATAGTCATCTTTGGGAGCATACACATAAGAGTCCATGCCCCATTTCTTCATTCTAGAAAATTTTACAACACTATTAATGCGTGGAAAAGATTTTAATAAAATTAACTGTTAATCCTTGGTGCTATTGTATTAATTTGGACTAAAAATCATTCTTGTTTCTTTTACTAAAATGTAGTTTAAAATGTTCAGTAAATTTTTATTTTGATTTGTGAACTTATATTGCTTAAAATGTTTATAACAATTATTGTCATTGTAGTTCGATACAAACCAGATCGACATCCCCAAATACAACCAGAAAAGATCGTTACAAGAGCCAATTGATTGGAAATAGGCAAAAAAACATTTTTTAAAGTTGTAGAGAAAAAGAAAATATTTATAGAAGAGAATTTCGGAAAAGATTTTGAGGATAAAGGATGTGGAGTTATTCATATCTATTAAGTGATGGAGGTTAAGGTGACAATTATGGTTGGTACTTTGGTGGATAATATGAATTCAAGACACAGCAGACAGAAGCAGAAATTAGGTACAAAATTAAGAGATGAAATAACCGAAGATAGATGAATTAAATTTAAGACTTTGAATGAAGGTGCTTGACGGATTTTCATATCAAATTTGTATCATTCTAATTCTGTAAATTTTCAAATGTTTTGTCACTAACGACCAGGGTCTCGCCTTTTGGTATCTTCTACCATTCAAGTGCATGGATGAACTAAGACGATCCCAGGAAATGTACAAAATTTGAAGATGATGAATGTTTGAATTCGAGAAATATTTCTATAAAAAGTGTTAGTGTTATAAAAGATACTGGATACAAGTGATTTAAAATATTTTTTGCCAGAATTCCCTGAGCCTGACCATGGTAATTATGAACAAAAATCACTCCACAAAATATTTGAGCTTTTGTACATGTTATGAGCAACGTTTCCTCTAATTTTTCTACTGTGTGTGCGGACCATCTACTTTTGTGTGCGGTAAATTTTCAGTAAAATAAAAAATGTTAATAGTTATTCTCTGACCTAATTACTGACACTAGATAAATTAATTCTTCATTTCAAGCCGTTAAATAAAAAATGTAACTCTATTGTACAACAGTTGTCTGTGCGACAAATGGAAAAAAGTGTGCGGCCACATCTTGCGAGGTGTGTGCGCGCACACCTTAGCGGGAACATTGGTTATGAGACTATGGATTATGTTTAACTTACTTTTGAAATAGGTCTTTTCTCTGGTCGGTAGTCCATGGTCGCCCATAAAAACCTGAAAATAAAACTCTTGGTTACCTGAAGTATTATAATAAGTTAAATTATAATATTAAAAATAATACAAATAAAATCTTTCACCAATTTCAATGTATACACTATGAAATATAAAGATATGAAAATAATCAAGTTGTTGTATGCATATTGAGTTAATACTAAATTAAAGATTAGTTCCATTTTTTTTTTGGTTTTGGGAGAACCAAATTGTCTATTGAGGCTTAACAATGGAATCATTTTAAGTTTTTCTGTCTGAAGACAGTTACAAACATAAAAGCAATCCTTGACTTCAATTATTAAAAAGTCACTTCTCGATTTTTAAATAATAACTTCTTAGATTAAGATGAAACTACTCCCTTCTACTATTTCCTCATGTTGAATTATAGTGATATCAAGTAGCTTTACTTGGGTAAACTATGACGTGTATTTAAAAAGCAATTTGGCACAACATTGACATTAGAGCTCATTCTAGTATCAAAAATAAACACTGAAGTACATTATAATTGATCATAAGTATACAGTTTATATCTGCGACCAAGATAAGTGTAAAAATAAGCATATAATATTTGAATGACAAGAAATTTATTTATGATGTTAAACCGTTACCTTCTACAACGCCACATATGAAATTAGCACTTTTCACGTTGGTTTCACTTGAAGCATCTCCACAACCGTCTGCCATTGCCGTCACACTGTGTATTTGTAATGCCGATAGAATTCTACCAGTAATATAGAAAACGCATGCAGCCGGTTAATCGGTGAAACATGCAGGAGTATTGAGCGAAAAGAAGACTCTGTTTATAGGGACGAAATATAAAGAGAAATTAGAATTTTGACTGAACGCAAGTGAACTTTCTTGCGAAATGTCAACGGAAGACTTGCATGGCAACTCTGAAAATGAATGTTTATGTTTTTTTATGGCTACAAAGTATACAGATGACATTTTGAAGATGTTCAATATTATTTTTATAACTTTAGTATATCGATTTTGTGAATAATAAGTTATGTTCTTCTACAAAAAACGTCAAAACAATGTTCCAAACAGTTTTTTTTATGAAAAAATGGTTGCACTGAAACCCCTCAATTTTTTGTTGTGCTAAATATTGAATATGCTTATATTGTTTTTTTAGCATAGTAACCTCTAAGTCTTCAATTTCCATTTAAACTTCCAAGCGGCAAAATCAAAATAATATTATCATCCTATCCTATTTCATCATCCGGCAATTACACACAATAAAAGATAATTGAAGTTATTTTATTGTCCACAATTTATTAATTATTTTATTCAAATCCTTAAGACCTTGTCATTCGCCGTTAGAAACATCTTTGCATTTGATTTAAAAGTGTCGATACTTTTAAACAGAAATAAAAACAAAAATTGAATTTTCGCTCCAATCGGTTAGTCAAGCTTTACATAGAATGATTAATATTGGTTTTGAGCGATATTAGAATTTAATTCCAAAATTTCGTTTTAAAATGCACCACGCTTTTCATACATAAACAAAAAGTGTTTTTAAATCAAATATTTCGAAAATCTGCCATCGTGCTACATTTTTGTTTACTTACTTTTATACTTGTATTATAATACACCTAATTCTCTTTTTGCACGGTAGTCTTTGGAACATATCCCCCGTGTAACCGTGTAAACCGTGTAAAAAATAAAGTGTTCATATAAAAATGGTAGATAGGTTCCAACCAGTAGAAAAACATTTATTCCAAATTCCAAAAATCGAGTGTGGAAAGGCAAACAGTTTTTTGTCAATAATCACAATTTATGCAACTTGATACACGTTTTATCAAAAGGATTCCAGCAAGAAATGCCGAATTAGTATCTAAGTTTAGCTTGAATGTTTGAAAAAAGGACAAGTGAAAATTGCGACCAGGAGAAAAGACTCTAAATACTATTTTATATTACTTGTTGAATTTCAGAGTTTTTGAGTAAGGCAAACAGGTATAAATAAAAATATCTCATGTCAAAAATAATACAATTTTTAATATCGACACATTTATGACTAGAATTTTAGGTATAACTAATTATATTTATATATACACAATAATACAACATCAATGAGCAAAATTGACTTCAACACTTTGGTTAAACAAATTATTTAATGTTACTACATAAAATTCGATTACTTATTCGCAAAAATATTAGGTATATGCTTTGATAGGGTTGCATTATATGGACATAATCTATGGAGAATATGGAGAAATCGATGTGTATGTTTATACCCTGTCAAATCGAAGTAAAAGTGTAGACACTAATATGAAACGTATTTTAACGATAGTTATAACAAAATTTATTTAATAACTGAAACTCAAACTTAAGTCAAAATTTGTATTCAGATTGAGTTGAAAAACTCGAGCATATTTCATTTTTCCATCTATAATAATGACTTTTTATTTAAGTGACTCTCAGGACTGTAAGACGAATTGCAATTTGGCGTATTGTGATGGAAGACGATGACTTCAAGATTATAAATAAGAAGAACCAGAAAATCGAAAGAATGATGCTTGTCTTATGTGGCGTTCCAAAATTGCCATGTCGTGATTAACTACAGGTAGCTCACCCGACACCCAGGGCCGTCGTCAACCATTTCGCAACCTCAGAAAAGATTATATTTTTTCGCTTTCGATATAAAATTTAAAAGCTGGTTTGTAGTATGTATTTGAATTCGTGGTGAAATAATAACGTCTTTTTAAATTTGGCACTACTTGCGGTCACTGGTTGCGCCTATGAGTAACGCAGGCACTACATACTGGGGTCTTAATATTTTAATTGCTGAAATGTTATTTGATTATGAATAATTGTGATTTGAGATAAGTAGTGTAATTGTGTGACAATAATTATTGTAATATGCAATTACGTACAGACTTAATTAATTATTACTTTACAATACATCAGTGAAGAATTTGATTACACAGTAAAACAAGAATGTCTATATTTAAAAAATAACTTAATTGTATTTAATATAGGTAACGAGTTTGTGCAATATCGCTGGTTTCTTATCGCAAATGAGAATGGGAGCAGAAAATCACATATAACATCTAATTAATTTTGTGTAGGTATTATACAAACTCAAGTACCAATGGCCAAAAATAATTGTACCTCGGTGGAAAAGGGCGCAAGTGTCAAAAACAATTAAAGTTGAACATTATGTATTTATCGCTTATTGTGCTAAGGCTTAGAAAATGCAGCATAGATTTTTTTAGCAATTTTCACAAATGCTGATTTTTTTACTATACCTCTTTTCATGATAATGTTTCAATCCGATAGAAAAACGTCATACATCTAGGAAGTTAAAATATATCAAAACGCGTACAGTGACGCTTGGTACAAGACATGTATATACTATATCCATAATTTTATATACACAATTTTACATTTTCACATTAATTGAGCCGTCAAGAAGTGAAGTGAGCCAACTAGTAAAATGGTTAAACTTTTTAATTGGACTATTAAGTACAATCACGTCTTTACTTAGAGCTTTGGTGGTTTGCTTATTATTTTAGGGAGATAGCACTATTGTAGTGTGGTTTAACTGAGCTCATTTTAATTTTAAAATACTCTAAAATATGTATAACATTATAACGCACTTAACTTTTATTTTTCTAAAATACCACTTGGCTCACTTCACATCTAATGGAGCTATTTTTTTATAAACAACACAGATCTAATATACATAATTACGCAGTTATGTATTGGAGGTAGGGTTGCCAGGTGTCCCGGATTGGCCGGGATTGTCCCAGAATTAGAATCGCTGTCCCGTATCCCGGATGAGTACTAAATTTTCCTGGAAATTTGAGCAAATCCCGAAAATTGATGGGATTTTTACGAGTTTTGGAGATAATCTGGGGAAAAAGTATAGCGAATTGAGGATTTCAAATTCCTCGGTGAGCTAAACAAAAAAACGAGTTTTGGAGATAATCCGGGGGAAAAAGTAAGGTAAGGGATTGAAAATTAATCAATCCCGAAATCCCGGATTACAAAAAGGCTTCGGGATTGGATACCCTAATTCCTGGGGTTTTGGATTCGAAAGTCAGCAAATCGGAAAAATGTCCCGGGTTCACTTTCAAGAAATTTGGCAACCCTAATTGGAAGGTACACAGGGCTAAGAAACACCATATACAATCGTGCAGCATTCGTAGGAATAACATGTACACAATGGTTAAATAAAAAATACTTTTTCAGTAAATAATATTGAGAATGTATCTTTTGGCTTTCGGCCTAGCCACTGTTTCAATTGCATCTTGAGCGTTGCCGAGTAATTTTTATTAGAATATTTTTAATTTACATAGTTGATTTTCCTATTTTTAATCTACGGTACTGTAAAATAAAATACAAGATGATGTTACTTAAGTGTATGGTATACGATATCGCACAAAGAGTGGGGTGCCACTAAGGGCAAAGTTAAAATTTATGAGTAATCGAAATACATGAATTGAAGAAATCGGATGAAATAAATTATGTAATTTTATTTTTTCTAAATTATTGCTGTATAGTTTTTAAAAGGAGATGAAAGATTTTGAGTTAGTTCAATTATACTACGTTTTGTTATGTATTATTTTTAGTCTAAGTGAGAATGAGAATATCGTCGCCTAAGAGCTAGCTGTACTGGGACATCTCAAACATCTAGTATTGCGATGCTAGGCAATGCTGTGCTGTATGTTAAGACGTTTCAGAGTGATTCTGAAATATAAAAAAAAACTTTTTAATACAGATAACCCACCACACAGGGACGTCCCGTGGGTGTAGGCGAGTAGGCAGTGGCTTAGGGGCGGCAAGTCTCAGGGAGCGGCAAATAATCACAGATTTTTTTAGATGACAAAATATTTTTGACAACCGAATTTCACTTTGAATAAATATACTGCCTGAATGTCATTGATAAACAAAATACCAAATCAAGAATCAATAATTATATCATGTAAGTGCATTTTGAATTAACACTATTTTTTCTGATGTGCAAGGAAGGTAAAAGATATTTTTTCATTATTATTAAACAGTACACAATACGAACATATTTATTTGTGAGGTTCTTTGTCAATAAGGTACAGATATATTATGAATCACCCGAAACCAAAACAGAATAAGTGACAAAACATTTGTTCGAGTACGTGGATGAGAAGAAGATTCGAAGTTCGAACTTCTATATTTGTATATGTATTCCTAGAATAATGGGAAATAATGAAAAAATGAGCGCTATTTTAGGGCTTTGCCTAGGGGCGGCAGATAGCCTAGGAACGTCACTGCTACCAAACCACTAATATTATTGAAAGAAAAGGAATATTTCTAACAAAAACAAAACACTTATTTTTAAATGTCCAAGTACATTTTTCAGGCGACGATATGAGGTATCAATATGTTATCATAAATTCATAAAGATATAACAATAAAATCTTTTTCATTGAAATGGTTGCATTTGTTTTTTATAAAATATTAAAATTTTCAAAGTGATCATTTTAATTTAAATTTCTATAATATTTCATAGACCTTTTACATACGTCATATAATGACTTAATGCAATTTTTAAACATGTGATTCAAGCCACGTATATTACTGTTGTTGTTGATAGAAGAAATTGTTCTCTTTGATATATCGGCAATAAAACATAATATTATCATGATATATATTATTTATATGACTGCGTTTTAGCTATGAGAACATTATTGTTTACGATATCACTCTAAAATTTCATAAATTTATTACTTTTCGATTATACAATTTTGATAGTTGTAACTTATAATCATGTCATATTCACAAAATAATATATTTTTTGTTAACATTTATAGTACATATCTTATCCAGTATAGTTTAATAGCTGGAAGTAAACGAGTTGTGATATAATTTAGTACGGCAGTTAATTTAAATCAATAATAATTAAAAAGAACAAATAATTTATGTTATATTATACATACATATTTTCCATCAGGGCAATAAGGGTAGGGCTTACGTTAACAGCACCAAATAATATGAATAAATTACATACTTCAAAGAATTGATTAAAACAGTGATGTGATACAGGTCAGTGTGTGTTAATTGAAATTATTATATCAATTTAGACTTTCCAAAAAATATTTAGAATGTTCTTGCCGTAGAAAGAGCTTCTTTAAAAGTATACGGCCGCCAAATGTCCGTAAGGGTGGCTATACTGTCATCCAATCATTGTTGCATTATTTCCATGGACACGCATATGACGATTTAAATTTCCTGACTGCGAAAATCTGTGAAAAAAGGTTTATTAAAGTTACATACAAAAATAAGATCACATCCTTAAGCTTTACTATTTTGTATTGATACGCGAAAATTTGTACTTTAATTTTTTAATGTTAAATCAAATATAGTCCATATATTTTTCCTTTGGGCAATGCTAAATACGTTAAAAATAAATAAAACTCACTATCGATTTGTATTTGTTTATCGTAAACACGATACAAGTTGAATACTCTACGCCAGTGATGCACAACCTCTACCTTCTAGGGGGCTGCATAAAACAAATTTATCGTGGGTTCGGGCCGCAAAGAAAAAAATGATTTAAAGTACGCTCAATCCTTTTTTATACAGAAAATATGTATGTTCCATGTAAAACAGCCTTAAAAACGTGTAAAAAAGATTAAGTGAATTTAGATAAATGAGTAATAGGTTCCATTTTATCATTTTGACCGTGTTATTTCGAAAATAAATAAGCCATGCAAAAAAAAGATTATGAGTACTTGCTTATTAAAAATCATTTCATTGTGAAATATTTATGTTTCATTTATATGCAATTCATAAGTTAATGCGTTCATGGTCTTTGTTAATTTTAAACTATTTTTTTAATTTGACATAATATTTGTAAGCCTGTTTCTATGAACCGATTTATTCTCCTTCATTGAAGAAAAAGCTTGCTTAAATTTGTTTAATAAATGTTTTACGTGAAAAAAGTATGCTTGAGAAAGAGATTTAAGGGTCGCCACAAAATTCAAAAAGGGCCGCATGCGGCCCGCGGGCCGCGTTTGTGCATCACTGCTCTACGCCGTAGATGCGCTACGGCGTCAATTAACCGCAACTACCAATTTCGGAAAATATAATCAACCGATACTGTTAAAGTAGTTCGTACTAATGTGAATATTAACTATTAAATAAAATAAATAAACATTTAAAATGTTTTCTAATATACAATAAAGTAAAATCAAGCGTATATATTTATAAAATTATTTTTATGTATAAATTTATTGGTATATTTATTAAATTGAAGGTTATTTGATGTGTTGAATCAGCCCCTGATGTGATTTTTATACAATAAAATTATGTCATTACCTGAGTAAACACAATTTGCATTGATATGGTTTCTCTCCAGAATGTATTCTCAAATGTTTTGTCAAAGTTGAGCTGTCCGAGAATGCCTTCTTGCAAGCCCGACATCTGCAAAAAAATACAAAATGATTTCAAATAATTGATTAAACTGCTGTTATATTTTCCATTACTTAACGGAAAAAAATATTATTAAAATTCTCAGTAGCTGGAAGTCTTTATATATTTGTCAGTTCTTTAAAAACATTTTGTTTATTTACGATAGGTGCATTATAGGGTGTTTGAAGGAAAGTACAACTTAACTTTATGCAAATGACAGTATACACTATGACAATGTATTTAAACCCAGATTATCTGTTTTTCAAGGGACAATATAATATAAAATATACAATTTATATACCTGTAAGGTCTTTCTCCGGAATGCGTCCGCATATGCGTTGTCACACTGGAGCTTTGACTAAACCTTCGATCGCAAATAGGGCACCTATAAACAGAGAAGAAATTATTGAGCATGCTTCTACAATATCATTAAAAATAACTTCATAAATTATTGAATATTATTATATTTTAATCTCTGTTATTTACAGCAAATAATCCACGTTCATTTATACTTTTATCTTAAGCACATTTTTTAATTCACGAAACAATTTTATGGAAGCGAATGTTTTTCAAATAAAAATAAGTTACAATGTTTTTAATTGTAAATAAGAACGAATTGAATTTTCATTGTACGTCATTTTGTTGAAGGTATAAAATATTGCAAATAGTTTTTTTCTTCTTATACTTAGCGGTGGGCTGCCGATACGTTAACAAGGGGCTCGCTTAATCTCAATGCAATTATCGGTTTTCTGGGGAAAGAATGTTTTTTCACCCCTATGCATTGTATAATTACGTATATGCAATACTTAAATAACCAATCGATTGCTACTTAATACACTTATAATATGTAACAATATGCAATTCACCGTAAGCTTATCAATCTAAATGGATAAAAATGGACTACTACATATGTATACTGAAGCTGTCGTAGATAATATACAAGTCATAAATTGCAGTTATATACTAATTTGATCTGATAGTATTGCTTTCTCTTTAATTAACAATGGGCTCGTCGGCCTTAGTAAAATTTAACAAGGGGCTCACGCGAGCCCCAATGATTCCCCTCCAGCCCATCCCTGCTTATATTCGAATTGTACCCTAAATATACAATATTTTTATTTACAGCTCTTGAAAAGGAAAAAGGTTCTTGATTTATTTTTCTAAAAAAATAAGTTTTAGCCATAGACATATTTACCGGAAAGGCTTTTGTCCTGTGTGAGTCCTGACGTGCGCAGTTAAATTTGCTGCCTGGGAAAAGCTTTTGTTGCAATCTGAGCATCTATGAATTTGAAACATAATCTATTATCAATATTGTATTTTTAATAAAATATAATTATTACTGTTAGAACAAGTAGCGTTGTGACGTAAAATAATTTTATATGTAATAAAGCATTTCTAGAACATATGGAATGTGTGATACACGTAAGTGATCATGAAGATGTTTATTAAAAAATACCACCAATATGAAATTATTTAATGTGTTTACTGTCATTTCTTGGTGGAAAGTCATTATATTAAAAATACAATATTCCTTTGTACTTATTTCCACTTTTATTTATCAAGATCAGGACCGGTGTCGCTCATGGCGAGCATTGTCAACTGATAAGAAATATAATTAAACAGTGCTATTTGTACAAAAACAAATTGAAATGAAAAGGTGTATTTCATTTTTTTTTTGTATAAATAGTACTGTTTAATTATATTTATTAACAATCATTGCCATGAGCAAAACCAGTCCTGATCTTGATAAATAAAAGTGGAAATAAATACAAAGGAATATTGTGTTTTTCTTAAAATAAAGATTTTTTAAAATGAAATTGTATTGGAATTCTACTAATTTGTGCTTATTTAAAGAGTTAAATCTTGCAAATTTAAGAGTTTGTGTACGAATGTGGTGTTTGCACGCAATTTTTTTTTATTTTTTAAAAATAATTTCATATTAAATTTATTAGACTGGTATCATTTTTATTTTGAAATGAGAAGTTAACTTTAATGAGAAATTCAAATCGAATCGATCTGGTGATATCACCTGTACGGCCGCTCCCCAGAATGAGTCCTTAAATGAGTTTTGAGTGTGCTTGGCCTTGCATATGTTTTACCACATATTCTACATAAATTAGGTTTCTGTTCATCATCCGACCCTGAGCAGCCGCTGAGAGATCCAACTTGGACCTTGCCGCCGCTCATAGACACTCCATTTTGCAGATTTCCAATTCCGTTTCCCAAACTAGGATATCCTAAACTGTGCGCATTTAAATGATTTTGACCTTGTCCACCAAGAATCTGATACGTCGGTCCTAGTCCATTTCCTCCTAAATGGTGATGATCGCCGTTTAGCTGCAACTTAGCCGCTGATCTGGTTTTCATTTGATTCGAGTTACAATTACCGAAGTTTAACGAGGGTGGTTTTTGTACCAATGTCGAATTTAACGGTCCATAATTTGACTGCACAGCCTTCTGTGAGAATATGTTATAGTTTTGTAAATTCTGTTGAGGTTTTTGGTTTGAAGTTATTTGAATTGGCTTGAAGGAAGACGTGGCAGTGATAAGTGGATCTGATTGATTTGGTGTTCGGAAATCTGCGGTGAATGAGTATGTCGCTGATCCCGGATATGGAGAAGGGCTCATCACTCCTTGGTTTTGGGAGTACATAACGTTCATGGGAGACGTTGAAGGATTTTGACCCCATTGCATCTACAATAGAGATTAAAACATATCAACTATTTTTATAATGTGACAAAATATAAATAATTTTAGTTAATAACGCGTGAAGTTAAAACCAATTAAAACAGTGAATGCAAAGATATAATTGAGTACGTTAATTAAATTAAAAATCACCTGTGGACACATCTGATCAGGTGGATATCCATGCATTGTCATATTCATGGAAACGTTAACACTCATAGTTGGAAATACGCTTGGACCGCAAGGGTCATAGCATCCTGCTCCTCCCATCACCATCTGCCAGGGAATTATGATACGTGGTTAATCAATAATTAATTCAACGAGGTATAAGTAAAACATTTTAAATTGAGTTATATGCTACCGCTGAACAATGATAATTGTATACCTATCAAGAAAAAAATTTATAATTCTCTCGTTACTAGGTGGTCAAATCAACTTTTTGCCAGAAAAAATACTTGTATGTTTTGAAATATTACCAATTTAACTAAATCATTTTCTGTACAAAATTGCACATACTTTATATTGGGGAATGAAACAGACATCAAATACTGCCTATATATAGCCACCAATATGTATTTTATAATATAAATGACAATTACAGAAAACATATTTTTTTATACGATGTGAGAAATTTTCTATTTTGGTATCTACCTTTCTCAGATAAGTTCTTCTGAATGCAAATGTTTTAGGAAAACACCGTAAGATAATTTCTCTAAGTATTTTAGTAAAACAAACATTTTTGTATATAATACTTAACCAAAGTGATCACAACATTATTGTAATATTCTAGACATGTAATATGTAATTGTAATATTTGTATGCAATAATCTATTTAATGATTTTAGTAATAATCATTTTTATGTGTTATATTTAGAACGAAAGTAGAATTTTAATTTTGTCATTATTGTATCGAAAACCCTTGGAATCCAATCGAAAGGCTTAGATTAAAAAATGCATTAAAATTTAATTTCAGATTTCGACTGAAGGTGCTTGGTGGAATTTCAATACAGTAGAACCTCGATTATCCGGACTAATTAGGGAAGAAGGTAGTCCGGATAAGGAAAAATCCGGATAATCGAAAAAAAATAGACAATGAAAGACGTGTACATTCAGTATGAATAATTTTTATTTGTCTAGATTGACATATAGCTTCGTATTAATTGATGTTTAATTAAGAAATTTAATTATTAATTTTTGCTTAAAGCAGCTAGTTGTTCTTTTGGAAGCTGCCGAATTGTAAATACTTTTAAAACATATTAGTTGACACAATGTACACTCCTCTTGGCTCTCATGCCACTTCATCGTGATATCTAAGCACTAAAAAGCTTCAGAATTTGCAGGAACAATATCTCTTCCCTCGCAGATTTGCGAGGGAAGACTGTTCTCGATTTTGTTCACCTGAGAAAAATATTTCTTCAATTTTTTTTATTATTCAAAATTTGAAATCCAGAATCGTTTGCATCGAAATTTTACCACTCGGTTACATCTTCTTCATCTCATGCCACACACATTGAAATATGCGCTAGTGTGTTACATGATTTTTCTAAATGGTACCTTGAAGATTTTGTTTCATGATTTTTCAAAGTTGATACATCTCAAGAGTTCCAATTCTCTGCTGTCATGTAGCAACAGTCTCTTAAATTTATTTTCTTGTAGAAACTGATAACTTAATGTTTTTTTTATTATTTTAATCTGCTAGCAATAATCGCCGTAGCACCTGTCTTCCAAATAAACGTTTGAATGTTTCTATTACACTCTGATCCATGGGTTGTTTTACTGACGTAGCATTTGGTGGAAATGTGAAATGTGAGGGAAAGTGGTTTAAATATTCTATAGATGGGTGCGATAATGCATTATCTAAAAATAAAAATGTTTTTTCTTTTATATCTATCGAGTTTTGATATTTTTTACATCTGAAAATGTTATGCATTCCACCACGAACGTAAACAATAGTGGACGAATTTAACCTCGTGAAAATTAGGAACAATCCGGATAATCGAGGTTCTACTGTTTTAAATTTGAATCGTTCAAATTGTGTACATTCACACAAGTTTTGTCACTAACGACCCGGGATTCGCCTTTCGGCATTTTCAGACGTTCAAGTGCACGAATGAATTTGAACTGACGCTTAGTAAATGATAATATACATTTATTTAATATACATACACTTATATATTTATTTCTTTTATAAACACGATACATTCTTTTGCTAAGCGTCAGTTCAAGTTTATCCGTGCACGTCTGAAGATGCCGATTCAAAGATTCAAAGTTAGCATTAAAATTTACTTGGATATGAAAACTTTAGTTATTGATGACGAAATACTAATTCATCAAACAAAATTCGAAAATTCACTTTTTTAATATTTTTTTAAAGTTTTCAGAAAACTCATGATCAGTTCATTCACAATGTCGAGATATATTATTTTACCGTACGTTTTCAAATAAATAGGATTTTTTTTACCTGTGGATGCAACGATAGGTCTTGTTGGGTGTAAGACGATCCCAATTCAGCTCCCGGATGAACTACGGCGTGCTTCAACGACAATAAGACGTCTGCCACTTCGTGAGGCTGCTTTTCTTTTAGTTCACCCCTTAACACATGTTTATTAATATTTTCCCATAAAACTGCATATTTTCCGTTTTCAATCATACACACAGCAGGTGACGAGAACGATGCGTGTATAGATGTTTAGAAGAAAATGTGTACAATTAATATGAGAACTCGAGAAGTAAACTGAGCCAAGTAGTAAAATGGTAAAACTTTCCCATCGGAAGTACAATCACATCTTTACTTGGTGTTTTGGTGGATGGTATATTTTTATTTTAGGGAGATAATACTATTCTAGAGTGTATTTACAAAGCTTAATTCACTTTTACGTCACTTTACGACATATAGAATATTACAACGCACCCAATATTTTTTTAGACTATCACTTGGCTCACTTCAATACTCAGGGGCTATTGTTAATAAGATCATGCAGCTGTCTAAATTTCTTATTATTTAATATCAACACCAAAAAAAAAAATTAAGGCCTTGTTCGAATAAATATGATTATTGAAATTTACTATTTTTCGCGCATGTGTCATCCATACAAAAGATAAAATAATACACTCGTATCAATTGCAACATGTGATATTCATTTCAACTAATATGTGATGGTACAATATCTGAATCGATATAAAAAATAAAATAAATCAAACGATTAATTTACCCACCAATGAGCCAATATTTTGAAAAAATTTAAACAAGAGAAATATATAATTCTCACGAGATTAAAAAGACGAGTAAAGAAATCACAAATACTGAATTCAAATGAATCATAATTTAATATCGACCTCATCTGATAAAGCTGATCATTATTTTATAAATATTTTCACATTTTTTATACAAAATCATGCACGTAGTCAGCAGGATAAATTGAGTTTAGTGATTTGTGAAAACAGTCGTATTATAGTTAATAGTATTAAAAAAAGAATATCGTTAAATGTAATTTTAATGTCTTTGTGGTTTATTTAAATACAAACACTACGTTGCGAAAATCTATACAAATTAGTAAATTTAAATAAATTATATATTGCAAAACTTTTTTTTGTCTAAATTTTGGTTATAAGTTATTGGACACAGCGTCATAAGACTTACTTGTAATTTCCCGAGCATGGTGAAAACGGGAAAAGACTCGGAAGCGGATCAAGATCGAGAGGTGGCAAAGAAAAAGATCCCATGTCGTCAGGGGCCCAGCAACCGTTCGCGGGCCCCACACCTCCTGTGCCGCCTCCCAGTGCTACTGAGCACTCCAAACTTCCGTCGCAGTCCGTCAATCTGCCGCCGCAGTCTTCCAGCCGCTCGTCACAATTTGCTAATCTATCTTCGCAGTCTAGTAAGCGTTCGTCACGATGGGAATGTCTCTCATCGCAGTCAACTAATCGGTTATCACAATTCGTCAATCTATCATCGCATTCGATAAGGTGATTGTCAGGATGAGCTATTCTATCATCACACTCCACCAAACGATCTTCACAACCAGTTAATCTACCATCGCAGTCAATCAGACGTTCATTACGAAGCCGTAATCTTATGTCACAATTTGTTAACCTATCATCACATTCTATTAATCTTTCGTCACTATTAGTTAGTTGACCGTCAGTTGGTCTTTCGTCACAATCTGGCAGTTGATTATCGTATGTTCCCAACCGGCTATCGCATCCGGTTATACGATCGTCACAATTGCTTATTTTTCCACCGCAGTCCACTAGTTGATCTCCACAATTTGTTAATCTTCTTTCAAGGTTTACTAAACGATCACCACTATTGCGAAAATCGTCATCGCCGTCTACTAAATTATCTTCAGTCCCACAGTCCTCTAATCTCCCATTACATTCATTAGATGGATCCTCACAATTTACTAAGTTGCCATGGCAGTCGACGAAGCGACCGTCACAGTTTTCTAATTGTTTGTCACAATCCGCTAACCGATCAGGAAATCTTCCATCCCGACCGCCAAATCGAATATCACAATTCTGTAACCTTTCATCACAATTTCCTAAATGATTGTCGCATCTCGATAATCTGCCATCATAATTCACTAAATGTTCATCACAATTAGTCAATCCTCCGTCACAATCTACTAAGCGGTCGTCGCACACACTAAGTTGATTATCACAGTTGGCTAATCTGCCGTTACAGTCTACAAGTCGCTCATCGCATTCAGTGAATCCTCTAGAACAGTCAACCAGTTGATCGTCGCATTCTTCAAGACCACTGTTGCAATTATCTAAATTATCATTGATGGTATTTATTCCAGCTCCACAGTCGAGGTGACAATCTCTTAATGATCCCAAGCCAGCATTACAAGAGCCGCAGTCCTGGAGAGAGCCGCTGCAACATAAAACACCGTCAGCGACCGGATCGCAGTCCGTCGGAAAACCGTTTATATTTCCGTTAAACCCTGCCGTACTATTGAAGGCCGAATACTCCAGAGACAGTCCGTACTGGGGGTTATTCGGAATGTAACAGGACTCCATCTTGAATCGGGGAGTATTTATATTGAAATAATCAAATAAACCCACCCCCGTTAGTGGTTATGAAAATGAAATCGCGCAGTGATTCGCGAGGGGAAAATATTATGATTTCAGGGAAAATTGCACTAGACGGAGGCTGCGAATCGTCAATAGTCTCTTTCCGTCGCTTGCTTTGGCGTGTTTTCCATCTCACTCTTCGACGCCGTTTCGAACCCGGTGACGCCATTTTGAGGGATGGATTTTCCCGCCAACATCCCACGTAATGTGAAAAGCTATTCTGGAGTGTTCTTTCAGCTTTCCAATATCTGAAACAAGAACGACAGAGATGGGTGAATTAAATGTGACCCTCTAAGCGAGACGAAATTGTAAATAGCAATATTGCAATGCTTTAAAAATATGTTATGGAAGCAACGCAATGTAAAACAGTTACATTGGATCTTTATTTACATTTAAATTCTGAATTTCGTCCGATCTCAGAGTTATTATTTAACAAGATTTGCTAGATTAAGATTGACGAATATTGAATTAAGATTAATCTCAAAACCGATTTGTATCACCGAGAAAGGCACAAATGAGCATTTATTTTGTATTATGATTTGGATTAAGTAGATGTTATAATTGTTTTAGGAGGCTAAATTTTCTATGGGAGAGATTAACTTTATGTGCTACTTTCTAAAATCTATTCATCAGTTGATGTCCTTTAATGAAATAAAAAAAAACTGATATTCTAGCATACAATGATACAATCACAATACATCATTAGCTCAAATGAAATATAACAATCGATGTACTGAAACTTTCTGAAGACATCAATTATATATGGGTTCAGTATTAGTTAACAAGAGCACTTTAGGATAAAAAAATAACACATCATCAGGATGTTTACGTGTTTATTTATGAATGGAAAAAATATATATTATTAATTTTTATGGCAGTTATATTTGCTTAATAATATTATTACCAAAATGTATTGCTTACTCATGAATTATCATAGTAACGTAAAATATAAAAAAATATAACTATGAGATCCCACATTAACCTTACTATCACATTACCGATATCAATTCAAAGATTTTCTTAATAATAACTTCCTATGTTAAAATCGTTGATTTCATAATCAACGTTTTTTTCTATCTCTGAAGCTGCTGCTCGTTTGAGTATGTATGTATAATACTTTGTATTGAAGATACTCAAGCTCAGGAGTTTTGAGATTTTCTTTCTATTTTATATTATTGTAAATAATGTATTTTATTCATGTTTAAATATTGATAAAACAATACAAACAAATATATTATAAAACAAATATGTATGTACATAGATGCTCTATTTTCATTAATGAAATTTACCATTATTCTTTGATTTTGGTTGTAGATTATATAGCAGAATATATTATAAACGAGATGCAAAGAAATATGTTTTCAAAAGATAACTACATTTTAAAACGGAAATTTGGATATAAATCACATGCGTTAAATTGATATTTTAAGTTAGTTGTTAGGTGTAAAAATGCTTTCAGTAGGAACAATTTTACAAAATCAAATGACAATAATATTCGATAGTATATTTCTGAATACCATTTGGTTGCGAGTAATGTATATTACGGAATTCAATAACGGGTGTGCCATAAATAATGGTGGATCTTTAACGAGGTGAGGTTCACTCACTTTCCATAGTTTGCCGTGATTGCTTTAACTGGATGGCTGCCACATACGAGATTTCTCGTCAAATTTTTCGTGCTCAATACGCCAGAGACGAGGTACCTCGTCAGTAACTAATTAAATTAATTATTGCAAATTATAGCCGGCGTGATAGGTACAAACGTACTTATTTTCTACGGCAGCCAAAAGGCTAAATATATTGTTTTTTTCTGTTTTCTTTAAATGTAACTAATCTGCGAGCTTGGTGGGGCTAACAGATACAATCGATGGTCGTGTAATATTGAGAAATTCCTGAAGAATGTGATCAGCATCTTCAATTCACAGTTTCATATTCAAATTTTAGTTACTAGCCAGCCGAGTTGTAGATAGATGAGGATAGAATGGCAAAGTTTTCCCAGTATTAGCGCTAGAAGTGGACTAAAAACATCAAGCAATTCGTGGGAAAAATTATGTGTTGATTATCAAACAATTTTTGAATATTTTGGATGTTTGAACCTTAAACTTAAGAAAGTTAGTAACCAAACCATTCAGAGACAGTGATCGGTATACACTCGCATTAAGTTTTGATCAACACTTAATAACACATTTTTTATAGAATATCTATCTATATGCAGTGCTTTTTTTTGAAAAAAAAGGTGCCGGAACGCACTTTTTTCGAGTATTTTCTACGAAGGTATATTATTTATTATATATTCGAATATCATTTTGATAGAATTAATGACGGCTTTTCATATAATGCATAGAAAATAAAACAAAATATACATATTTTAAAATAGAAAAAAATAAATTAAACATTTATTAAAATTTCGAGAGAAAAAGGTGACGGAACGCCGTTCCGCCGCGTTACAGGGTAAAAAAGCCCTGTCTATATGTATATATTATCTATAAGAATATATTTAACAGCCCACTAGAAATTTCGAGCAACTTAAAATCGCCTTCATTTATTCATGTTTACAAAAGAAATATAAGCTAATAATAATATTAATATTAAGTAACGAGAAATGACTGGTTGAAAATTTCTATAGTCAGGTTTCATAGAATTTCTCCCCAAGAGCTTACAATAAAGTTGGAATGGCTTCTCGTTGCTTAGCAACACTACACAAAAATTGAGGGAATCTGTAAAGATGGCTGTAAGGTGCGTGTTCTAAATTGGTTTGAAACCAAGAAACCGACATTGGCTAAACAATTTTACAAGTTTTTGTAATGTATTATTAAAAACCGTAGCTTTAAGAATAACTTTGTAAACAGTCCACGTTTGCTTTAATTGCCTTTGAAGTGGATTATTTTTAATTTATTCGAATTGGATAATATTTATCTTTGAAGAAGTTACCTAATTGAATTTCGTGGCGCTTATTTAAAGGTGCGTTATTCAATAATTCTATTGATGCCTTGTAAAAAAAGGTGTCGAAACTTTCTTGATTAAATATTTTTCTTTTTACTTGTTTGGAGAAAAGTAATTGTTTAGATCGATACGGGCTATGCTAATTTACTTCTTATGTTATATACGTTTATTACGTTCTATTTATTTATTTGTCACCATTAAACTATGTTATTTTGTGCGTATAATAAGTAGTTTTGTATTAAATAAGCTATTTAATATTACCTTTTCAATCATAGTAATGATATCTATGTATGACGACCGTCACACCTTCTGAGTATTTAATAATCAAATAGTCAAAATTAATTGCATCCTATTGTACAAATCACGAAACATTTAAGATTTTTTTTAAAATTTGAACCATTTCGTGTCTCATTCTTAAAACTCTTAAGATTGAAAAAACGAGTTCAGTGCTATCTATGACTTTAAGAAAATATACATATTTTTTCCTTACGTAAAAAGAGAGATATTTTAAAAAAAATGGTTTAGATTTAAGTATGTTCAGAAAATGTGGACCAATATTAAGGAGCATTGCATGGTAATATATAATGGATAGGTAGTCCATTATTTAACTCCTAACATTAAGGAGTAGTTTCAAGATGTCTAAATCGAAAAAATTGAAATTATAATCTTTGTTATTATTACTGTTTGTATTACTTATGTATTATGCAGTGCTTCTTCCTTGAAAAAAAAGTTTTTTTTAATCCATGTCTGTTCCCAATGTGGAGCATATGATCTCCTAATGGAGGTATCTCGAAAAAAAGTTTTTACAAGAACTGCTTTTAATCAGTTGCTTAACCTTTCTTTTTAACAGATTAAGGATAGAAAGATAAGGCTAGGACAGGACTAGTCGCTCTCGTTTTGCCTCGTTAATTTTTGGATTGGAAGGGTGGGAGAGAATTTAAACATCACACCCACGCCTTCGAATAAAACTTAACCCGAACCTCTGCGTTTGTAGAACAAAGAATACGACCCATTTCGTTTTTGAAGATTTATTTTACTTTTCAACACATTGAAAAATTGATTTCACTTTGCCAATTAATTTTACCTTGCACGAATTTTTTGCTGTTATTACTTTTTCACGAAAAAATGATTTAAAAAATATTTTCGCTAGTTTTCGAAGCAAAATAAAAATTAAGCCTTTGGCGAATATTGATTAGAAACATTAAAATGCCAAGAAAAAAGGTGCCGGAACGCTGTTACATTGAAAGAAAATCACTGACAAGGAGTTACATGTTTTTGACCTTTTTAAAAGCATCATCAGTCTGAATCTAATATGCTAAATTAGTCAGTAGAATAATACATTTTTCGATTTTAGTTTTATATTAAAAATGAATTTTCACAAAGTTACCGTCGATTTTATCGGAAACAGGAAATTTCAAGGAAAAAATTATCCATAATCTAACTGAGAAGTAAACGACATTTTTTTATTGTCTGAAATACTACGTTAAACGTTAAGCTTTCCAGTAAGTTTGTGAGTCACTTAGATTCATCGAAGAAAGTGAATGACATAATTCATATAGTTTTAATAAAAACATAATACATTTATCACTATCATGCAATGAATGATTAAACACTTGGAAAGCTCCAGATGCAATCAAATTTGGAGGCCCTGTTTTTCGAATTACTAAAAACGAAATTTTAAATATTATTAAGTATATTATGCTATTTTGAGGTCCCTAATATTGGGGGCCACAAGTGTGCGCTTCGTGCTCTTATGGGATGATCTACCGCTGCTTACGTATTATGTATAGTTTATTTTAAAATTATAAAACTGTAGCAACTTATTTATTATAAAAACTTCATTATAACAAAGCGAAGAAAATAAGGAAGACAATTAAAATATTTATCAACCGTCGGAAAAGCAATTCAATACGTATGTATGAAAAAAAACGCGAAAAAAAGAGGCTTTGTTGAAGTGATATATCGAGATTATTGACATTGGATTGTTTACATATTTTACTGATTTATTATATTAACGGTGTCACTATAGTTTTATCAATTCATTTAATCAAAAAAACTCATATGGTTTGGCTTCCAACGGGAAAATTATTACAAAATTATCATCTATCTGTCCCTAAAACCGAATACAAAAATACGTAAAGTTTATAAAAGGGCTTAATTTATAAGGAGCTTGTCTCTCTGTACTAGTGCGCGTGGGCTTTGGCAGAAAATTAAAATTAACTTGTTTTCGTCCTGATGATATTTTTTAAATGTACATATTTTTATTAAATTTAAGAAAATTAACATAAAAATAAAATTAAGAATTAAGTGTTTGATATAAATGAAAATGAACTCACTACTAAATCTATCCACAAGCGTTTATTATTTTATGTTGTAACTACCAAAACAAATAACAACACCATATTGAAGATTACACGAAGCGAAATAGCTATCATCGAAATTCTATTGTATAATTCTTGTAGAACTGTAAACTTTGATATTTTACCTTATTATACTATGGTTCTATCAAAGTAAACGCCAAATGCAACTAATTGACATTATTTTAGTTACCTGTGTGATAACTGATAACAATCGGTTGTTCCTTAATTATTTATGGTGACTTTGAAAACCTGGGTTTTTTTTCATTACCTGTCACCGGCCTCTAATATTCACCATATCGATGTTTAGAAATCAATCAGCTTCTATTTAGAAAAAATCACCGTTTTTTTGTTGTTAGTGATATGCTGTTTCCAATAAATTATTATTTATTATTATCACTGCCTTTTTACTAAATACTATTGAAAACAAGTGTACAGGGCGCACTATAAAACTGACCGACATCAGTTTCGTTGGATTAATTTATAACAAATAATATGATAAATATATTAGTTTACAAAATACTGCCTTTTGATTATTTTTCATTTACATGACTATACAGTTCTTTTTTTTCGTTGTTTTTCATGATAAACTAATTATTTAAAAAAAATCATTTGGAAGGATTTGAGAAAATATATTCACCATATGATTTTCTCTACACGCGCGATGTATGTAGAAAAATTAAGGAATTTTATTAAATTATCAAGCCAAACTTTTTGTTTTGATACCTCATAAGTTATTTATTATAAATCTTGAACCGTGTAACTAGATTAATATGGATATATTCATCAACAGTATATATATATTTTTTTTGAGATATTTAAAAGAATACATTGTTCAATTGTGTGCGAGAGATGGACAAATTTACTATTTCTAAATCAACGTTTTCGGCCATGACTCTGTTTTTTCATTTTTCTTTTCACTCATTAATACAAACACAAATTTATGTTTCCTTTAATTAGTTTTATTTTAATTTTATTCCAAATCCATTATATGTAAATAAATTAACACGAAAAATTTTGAGACTGTATTTTCAAATTAAAGAATAAAATTTTGTGGAAACTAATGGTTGCGAAGCATTATGTTTTCTGTGTAGCTAGATATTTCTTTCAGGATTCTATGATGGTTAATTCAATTATTGCGGTGTAGACGATCCACTTTGACCAGCCGGCTATTTATAATCATTGCAAGGTAATAATTCTCAACGAGTATAAATCCTTAAGATATTTAAAACATTTTAAACTGTATTAAACAATTTCATTCCTTCAACCATTAACTACATATTAATTATGAAGAAAAAAGTGTTGATCTTTTACTATGACGGTGACATTTTCTTTAATATATCGTTATTAATAAATGGAGTTAATACATCACTTTAAACACTCACAAATATATATATTTTTTTGTATGTACCTACCTACGTCATTATTTAATCCAGCTGCTTAAAACATTACAAAATAATGTCAAAATTGTATTCACTGACAATAAATAACACAATTTAACAAACCACCAATATTTTAAGGTAAACCACATTAGTACTGAACACTCGAATTGTCGGAAAATCGGAGCGCGAATTTCCCGCCCAAATTGCTGTCACCGCGGCGATTTTTCCCATCACGACAGACTATATGCCGGCGGGGATCGACTGTCTATTGACATAATTGGCTATTGACTAAAGGGGGCTTCTAAACAGAATAACACGAAGGCATTGCTTGATGGAACGGTGGTAAATAACACCTACCCCCAGAGACGGATTGCGTTAAAAATTAAGCCACCGAAACAAATAATTATATGCGATTTCAATAATGAGTTATTTTACTATAGCGACAATAATTGTTGTACTCTAGTCAGATTCTTTTGTAGGATTATTGATTATGTTTTAGAATTATTGTTTTAGGATTATTGATAATTGGCAGTACTATTTTAGAGTAATACACTAACTGCTTGTCCTTTTCTAGCCCTATAATTTTATTGTTTTGAATTCTGACGAAGCTGTTGGTATAATATGAGCCCTCGAGAAGTGGAGTAAGCAAAGTGTTTTTTTTACCGCAAAATAGTTAGATTAGAAATAATATTCTATGTCTTAAAGCATCGTCAAAATGAAGTGAGATTAAAAAATATATACCGGAATAGTGTTTTATCTCTAAAATAAAAATATACAATTTTACTTAAAAGTCCACTAGATTTTTTTTACCATTTTGTTACTTCTCAATTAGTAATACATATTTACTTCTTCTTCATGTTGCAAACGTAATATAGATGCTTTAACATAAGTCAATAATATGATAAATTTTAAGTGTACATGTCAAAAAACATATTATCACAACGTAATAAAGTGTATTGATATGCTGGTTTCATAATAGATACATAATGTTAATAATAATTTCAAAATCATTTTTCTTTTTTCTTTATCAAATCAATTAATATAATTTCTAGCGTAACACTTTTTCGCCCCATTACTAAGCCGACCCTTCACTACCCCCGGATCAGGAAAAAATGTATCGGGGTATAGAATTACACGCCTGCTTATATCTTATATTATTACACGTTGATACAGTTTCGATAAAGAGACACACGTCATGAAGTGTTTAGTGGTGTGAGGGTGCTTACGATTTTTGTGAATTGTTAATGTAGTGGTACTTGTCTTTATTTTGCACCCTTATTTTGAAATTAAAAATGTGAAACAGAGCATAATAGATTAACCAAACAAGTACTCACATTTGGAAAGAACTTCACATTAGTATTCCTATTTATCTATTCCTAGACAAAATTATTTTGTTGGATAAAATTGAATTCAATGTAAGACGATATTTCCCATTTCTTATGAGAGTGATTCCAAACTACAATTAAGATATGGATGTTTAGAAATAGACAGATAAAATCAAAACTATATATATTATCTTTAACCCAAAATCTTTGCGTTGATGAAATGATTTTTTTTTTTTTTTGTTATGATTGAGCATTTCAAACGGTGAATTTTAAAGCGAGCTGGTCTTTTGAGAGATTCGGTCGCTTAGCCCCTTTTTAAGAGTGAAAAATGATGGTCTATTATATAATTTATAGTAATAATCAAACAGTTGTCTGTAAGCCTTGTTCCAATGATAAGACAGTCGGTAGACAAAACTGAAAACATCATGTAAATCTTTCGATGGATTCGGCGTACTTTGTGGAAGTTCATTTTAATATAAAATAAAAAAAACGTAGATTATTCCACGTATTGTGTTACAAAATGTGACACGTGGCATTCGTACTTAAGCAAAGATTTGCGAAAGTAGTTGTCTGAGGATGCCTCTGAAAGAAGCGAAACACGTGTCACATATTGTTACACAGTACGTGGAATAATCTAAATTATTTTTATTTTATATTATTCATATAAATCTAATTGGATACAAATCTACAAATCTATTTGAAAAAGATATGTTTTGTTGTTTTAATTCGACTTTGACCGCTCAACCTGGTAGGAGAAAAGCCTAATCGGATACGGCGATACGCCAAAGAAGATTATGCCATGTTAATTAACAAAAAATATTTTTGTAGATATTAAGTCATTTGCGAATTTACTTCGATTTCAAAATCATTTAATTCCACGGAGGGACTCATGTGTAAGGTAAACTAAGTACTGCTACATTAGTTTCTAGCATTAGCAAAATTAAAATTAGATAATACATAAAGTATCTGTTCAATATAAATAGAACGAATCTCTTTCACAGAAAGAACCGTGGAAAGAGGTATATATTATAAAAGTGAGAAGTACACCATTGATTTCGTCACCAATGCTTGTGCCAAAATGACAAAAGCAACAATGAGATCGAAGCTGCCAAGTGAAATGACATCCGAAAGATGTTACCTTATTTTAATGAGATTATCCGTGAAATTTTTGTCAACATTTTAACATGGTCGTGCTCTATTACATTGGTAGGAAACCTATGCCACGCGTGCCAATTTAGGTGGCAAGCGAAAGGATTATGGGTGACACGCCTCGGAAATGACGATTTATTAAAAATTCGAAAATTAACCAAATGTTAAATTGTTAGCTTCCAAAGTTGTGAAAAGACATTATATTTTTAAAAAAATTGGTCTTATTCTACATTTATTTAATATGATCAGAACCAGTTTCGCTCACAACGAGCATTTTTAATTGTTGAGAATATACATTAATATGAGTCCTATGGCGCCGCGGTTAGCGTTGTGGGCTTCCGTGTCGGATCTCACAGGTTCGAGTCCCAGTACGAGCAAAATTTTTCGATCTGTTCAAAGGCATGGATGTTTGTGATGTCTAAAAAAATCCTTCCCACCATTCCGATCCTTCAAGAACTGGGCGTAGCGATAACAATTAGTTAACCATTAGTTCTGCATTAGAATTATTCTTCTATCCCTACTACTCTCAAAGATTGAGCGACTGAGTAACAAACAGTTTTCGTTGAAATAACTTCTGTTAAGATACCTCCGTTAGAAGGCCATATGCTCCACATTGGGAGCGGACATGGATAAAAAAAACATACTAACCAAGTACAACTAATTAGGGTGTTACAAACAATTGGTAATAGAAATATGAAAGGAATTTATAGACACAGACACAGACACAGAGTATGAATAAGTAACACTAAACTTTAATTTAATTTAAATATCTTTAGTACTAATACTTTTACGTGAATAGCTTCAGGCTATTTTTTTTAAATTTATCTTCTTTTCGAGGTCGATTACACCCTCAAATGTTACTGATCGCAGTTGATTATCTCTGACCAAAAGATGATTGTTTATCAATTATTAAACACATATACAAAAACAATAACAAATTAAAAATTCTGAATATTCTACGTCTTATAAAAGAACTACAAAAGATTATTACGCTACCCCGCAGTGTCACAGTACTTACAAAAATTAAAAGGTCTAATTAATATTAGGCGGACATTGAAATCTTTCCTAAAAGGCTTTTCAATAAAAAAGGTAGATAATATACGATATTTTTATTGTAATTCGTAAACATCATTCGCTCATTTATTATTTAAACTAACAAATCTCGCTTTAACCGTTCATTGTTGAAAAATCGGAGATTTTTCACACAGTCGTTTTTTGAAAAAAGAACTTTTATCCACGGAGGTCAGGTGTCGCTTATAAAAAAAATTGTGCGTCTTTTCGTTTTTGCAAGCTCACGCATGTATGAGCATTGAAAGGTGTAATGTGTGCGATACTGTGAGCTGAGAGAAAAGTCTGGATAGGGACTTGAAGTGTAGACCGATGATTCGTAGACACGCAACAGGACCACCCTGCTTGTTAGGGTTGATGTTTTATCTTAATGACCTCAAGTTACATAAATTTACTTACGATTGCAGATTTTATTTTACCTTTCACATTTCTCTTTGGTTTGTCTTAATTTTGAATACATATTTTCATACATTCATTAATGTTTATTGCCATTCTTGGTGACAAGACGTTACTGTAAAACCTCGTTAAAACGAACTCCAATACAATATACTTCTTTCCTATCAAATGCACAAATAGTTTCAAAAACTTCTGTTAATGTTTTACATCTTTAATCTACAATAGTAAAGTCGATGTTCTGTGCATCATCAGTATAATATGATTGATTGCACATCTTCAAAAGTATTGAGCCGTTAATCATGCCATATCCTATATTATATTCTACATCATTTTTTTTAAATTACTCATTATATACAATTCAATAAATGGCCTTATATAAAAAAAAATAATTTCATTTATTTTCTCAACAAAAATAGAATCATTTTTAAACCTTACTTATTTATTAATCAACGGACACTGACTGCTAGCTCATTGTATCGAGGTTTCACAGAATAAAATATTATACAGAAGTTATTTATCTTTCTGATTCAAAAAAATCATTTTAAAACCGGGCTGATTTACTAACAACAGTAAAAATTGCTTAGTTTGCTAAAGGCCAATATTTGAAAAAAATATTGTGCTATCAATGTTGATGAATGAATCAAATAAGATAAAAAGTAAACGCTATTATCCAATTTCTTTTGCTTTCATGTTTGCCAATTATTTCTTTGTTTTAATTCGTCTTCCATAATTTATGTTGGAGATTTATGTATTACTTATATAGTATTGTAGATATTTTAATGCTTCCCTAAACCAATGAAACATGTAATTTCCAACTTTTCTCAGACTTGAACTTCCCTCCTTCTCAACACATTGCGAGCTTATAAAATACCATAGTTACGATACTTGGAATAAAAGAGAGGATGCCAAAAGAGGCATGACCTGAATTCCAATTTTTCACCTGATTAAAAATCAGCATTTTGTTTTTTTTTGTCGAGACAGCCTACCGTATATTTGTTTTATTTACCGTTGAAATATCAGCTCTGTTTTCTTCTGCAATCGGCTTAAATCTGTAGGTGTTAACTTTGTACATGTGTGGTATGGATTTCTTTCGTGAAATTAGCGGCTCCCTTCTCTTAAAATTTGAGTGTTCAACGAATGTTGTTCATTAAAGCAGCAGGGATGTGGAGTCAGGTAAAAAGCGTATCTGATGCCGGCTTTAAATTCAAAACCGACTCAGACATCGAATTGATTTTTCAATAATTTATTTTTTACTTACATATATGTATACCATTACATCCTCTTTAGTCAGCCTAGCATGCAGTGACAGTATTGTGGACTCTTGTGATTTGAATACACATTATTAAATAATTTTAAAAAATGATTTGGAGTCGTTAAATTTTTCCTACTCTGACTCTGGAAAAAACAGCCGACTTCACATAAATAAATTTATGAATATTTCATTGGGAGTGGAAAAGGGGAAACTGACTTTTAATAAAACGTGAGAATCAACACATTTTAAATAAAGTTATTTACATAATTAATCTTGCTAAAACAGTGGCCAGGCGAGAAGCAAAAAAGCCCTGGACAAAGGATGTCAACTTTGATAGCCAATAATTGCGATGCGAATATTATTTGACGTGTTTTACCACCCAAGCAGCATCTCATGCTTTACTTCAGTTCCCTCATAGAATCTTAGCGGTCACACATTCACGATTTTTTAATGGGATCTCGATCAAATATTGTATACCGTAACTTGGCTATCTTTATTTTTATAAGGTTTTATATATAAATCATACATTACTCTTAGTATAATAATAAGTTACACATACCATTATTCATCTCTACACGAAGTACATTTATATCAATATTTGTCGAAAGCTTTATGTCATCGTCAGAATCATTTTAAAACTGATTTTAGTTTAACTACATCTCATTTGACACTATATCACCATACTTACTCTATCATCCTAAATTTTATTTAAAAATAATATATATGTATATGTGTGTATATAAAAATTTGTAATATATTCCAAAAATGAAATATATTAGCTAGCAATAATTTTACGTGATTTTTATTTTTATTACGCGATTTTGATTTTTACGAAGCATATTCCAGGGAAAAGTGACAAAACAAATTTGAATATAATAAAATAAGAGTCTTGTAGGCTATTTTGATTGTATTCGTCGTGGAATTTCCTGTATTTATTTATATTACCACTGATGCTTTGAATTACGTTTTTTATAAAATTCTTTCTGGTGAACCGACCCCACGATAAAATTCTATTGTGTAGATTGTTTTATTGAATTCTTTCCACGCTCCTTCGTACACTTCATTACACTCCACTTAATAATCGATTCTTTCATCTTCCCCATAAGAAATATATTGCCCAGCCATTGGCACAAAAGAGCAATATGTATTATATATTTACAAATTTATAATAACAATAAACAGAAAAAAAAATATTAAAAAAATAAATATGTAAACTATAGCACTTTTTATTTTCCTTTTCATATTAAAATTTTAGTTTTACAATTCATGACACGAGAACTACAAGGTTCTAATGTTCGATGAATACCATTAATGGTGCTTGGAAGACAGCTTCATTGTGACTTTTGTTTCACCTAGAATTTTTCACTTACAACGTTGTAGTTTTTGGATCGTGAAATGAATGCCTTTTGCATTTTTAAAACACAGCGCATTTATCTTCATCAGCTGAAAACTATGACTTTTTTATTACACGAAAAAGAAAGGAAATGGAAAACATAAATTTGGTGTAGAAATGTTTATTTGAAATATTTCTGGGCAAATTATTAGACGCCGTAGTGACGTAGACGATTAAGTGACGCCATAGTTATGTGCGTCTTGGGACAGGCCAAGAGAAGATTTGATAATAACTTCGTAATCCACTAAAATTCTTACCTTATAAGATTATATACATAAGTTGACAAATTTAGCTAAACAGTTTATTTATTTAAACCTATTAGAAAAATTAAATCTTCAGACACGACTTCACTGTCTTAAAAAAAACGAGCCATTGGAATTTTGTCACATGGATGTCGTAGTACTTATTTTGTGAATCTCAAAGAAAAATAAGAACCACACTGATTTTAATACTTTTACATAATTGGAGGGTATTTTAAAATTAAAGCGAACTTTTTTATGTACAGTTAAGAAGGTCCTACAAATAGTTAATCTGATATATACTCAGAAGTTATGCATCAAATTTTTAGACGTCATTTTTTAAAATTACTTTATATTGACGGAATTATTAAAAATGACAATATGGTATAATAGGCAGGTATTAATTTAATATTAGTTACAAATGTGAACTTCCTATAATATCTAGTGAAGTATGAAAGCGGGTTTAACTCCCATATAGGTCTCCGACCTATCAGCGTTGCCTAAACTGTAATTTAAATTATTAACATGATTCGCAGATAAAATTTCACACTATTACAGATGGCACTTAAGTATAGAGTCTAGACACAGACAATAAAGTTAAATATGTATGAATATTGCTTATCGTAAATAAAAATTGACAACGAAAGGCATTACCTTTCATGTTAATACGCCATACACTTTAAAAATATAATGTGAACAGTGAATATAATAAAAAATAATTTTAAAGAAATTACGGCAGAATAGAAAAACATAATAATACACCATACATAAATATTCAAATGAGAAAGAAACGAAAAACTACAAAAAGTTTTTTGCTGAATATTTATTGTTGAAGTATAAAAATTGTCTTTCAACTGGCGTCTCATATGACCAACATGAAGAACGTGTCGATAAAAACATTTCATTTTGATTTCGGTCACGTAGATACAAATGGGAAATCTTGAAAATTTCAAAATGTTATTTTAAATCGTAGATGACCTGTTTGTTACCTCATAGTGAAAAACATGTAAAATACAATCTTCCTTGCTGTGCGTGCTGTAGCCACACCCTATTAAACTATAAAACACATAATGTAGCATTCGAATAACTGAGGTAAAAGCTCTTTAAATGAATAAAATATACAACCTTTATTTTTAAGTATTACTTTCTTTTTTAAATTAAACGATACAGAAATAAACATAATTATTTATAATCGGATTTTGATGGATATCAAAATTTAAATATACATGGATGATATTAGGTAACAGTTTTACGTGTTGCAATTATTTAATGAAAACAAATGAAAGTGATTCATATTATTTATAATTTAAGATTTCAACTTCCACACGCTTTGTCAATAACGACCCGGGGTTCGCTTGAACTTGAACTGACGCTTGGTAAATAAGTGTATCGTGTATATATAAGAAATAACTTTATTTATCACTAAATTGAAAGCTATTGATGGATGGGTATTAGAGGTCTGCACGGGCCGGGCTCGGGCGGGTAAGCGCAATCGAGAGTCGGGCTCGGGCCGGGCCGGGCTTTGGAATTTGGGATATAATGTTGGGAAAAATATACCAAATTGAGGATTTCAAATTCCTCGGTGAGCTAAAAAAAAATAAAAAAAGGACTTTCGGAGATAATCTGGGGAAAAAGTATACCAAATCGAGGATTTCAAATTCCTCGGTGAGCTAAAAAAAAAAAAAAAGGACTTTCGGAGATAATCTGGGGGAAAAGTATACCAAATCGAGGATTTCAAATTCCTCGGTGAGCTAAAAAAAAAAAAAAGGACTTTCGGAGATAATCTGGGGAAAAAGTATACCAAATCGAGGATTTCAAATTTCTCGGTGCTTCGGGTCGGGTTCGGGTAACAAGTGCGGCATTAGACTCGGGCCCGGGCCGGGTCGGGCGTGAGTTTTTCGGGCTCGGACCGGGTAGTTTTGTAAAATTTTGGCCCGTGCAGACCTCTAATGGGTATGGATTATTCTATTAATGCTTAAAGTAATGTTTAATGACGTTCAATTAGTTGAAGTAGTAATCACAAAAACAAATACATTCTCTGTAGGTCTTTGAAATTACACGGATAGGTTGTCCACGGGATTATCGTTAAATGGTTATATCAGACGTGGGGAACCTGCGGCTTTTTGGCTATTCTGGTGCGGCCTTCTGGCCAATTCTCTTATTCTGTACATTTTTGTAATTTCGTAAATTCTTGGTATTTTTTGTGTCAAAATCTTTGAAAGACCTAAAAAAAGGTCCCACGGTGGTAATTTTGGATAATTCGCAAATTTCTGGGCTTTAGAAATTGGTATGAAGTTGTTTCCGGCCAAAAATTCCCTAGTCAATGTTTACTGCGGCCTTCATGTCGAATAAGAAAGATGAATGCGGCCTTTAGAGAAGAAAAGGTTCCCCACCCCTGAGTTATATCATTGAAATGCCTTCTGATGTAAGTTTTGGGTGTTTTAAAGAACCATATTGTTTTTATTATTGGAAAATTTATAACTATTTTACGTAAGTTAATTGTATTTACATACACGTTAAGGATATAACAAGGGTGAATTGGAAAGATTCACCAGTTCATTTAAAATTGGCGAACTACTTAGTGAATTTCTAAAATTTATATTACACAAATCATTTTTTTTACTATGGTAAACGGTTATAAATATTGTGCTGCGGTTTCAAAGTTTGAGAAAGTATCTGTGTCCGTTAGACTTGCTGGCATATCCCGACTGACGTGTATAATGTTTCACGGGTTACAATAAGTTTACGGTAGATGTGTCATTATGTACCATACTGACAAACAGGACCATTGATTTACCGATTCCGCGATGCATCGAAGCTGCAATAACAAGATGTAAGTAATTTAAGACGCTATACAAAGGACTACGACTATTATCACCGGCTGAAACTAATATCAATATTCAAATGTATTAGAGAGTAACTTTCCTATCACTAATCTTTGTGTGTTTTGAATGTGATTTAATTATACCTACAGATCACGGTTGGAAAGCCAAAAGAAAGAAAGAAAAAAACAGAACAGTGGCGGCCGGTCAATGTGGCATTGGATTAATGCACCCCTTGTATATGCAGGGGCGGCTATATTTCATGAAATAATATTCAAACATAACATTTATACCATTAACTCATTTTAAATTCTTTGTGTATTTATTGTCTATAAAACATAGAAATAATAAAATAAAATGTTCTAAAATATGTATTATTATTTCATGAAATATAGCCGCCCCTGCATATACAAGGGGTGCATTGATCCAATGCCACATTGACCGGCCGCCAATGATATGGAGTATGAGATAAATTTTCATAATTACTTTAATATAATCGTATACATACATTTCACAAAGTTGTTTTATCGTATTCCTTCGATGTGATAAAAAAAGAATTTAAATATCATTATTAGTTGCAGACAAATTTTTCACACAGTCAAAATAACGTACGGTAAACACAAAGTATCATTTAAAAAAATGACATGTATCTTAATTCTAAATCTATCTCAGAATCATTTTTTTATTGTGTTTTCCTGAAAAGTCAACAATTACAGTTGTTCGCTGAAAACATAGTCGTTAATATAATTTATTATTTATGTAGTTATTATATTTTGCCAAAATAAATAAACGTCTTGTTGATTTGAAGCGATAGTACGACGATCCATTCCTTCCTGTGAGCCTCTCGTATACGAATATCGTTCTCGCTGCATCAATCGTTTTTCAATGTCAACATCTTTTATAAATAACTATTTGTTTGCTTTGGGGATTTTGGATATGGCGTGGGCTTTCACTGCGTAACGAAAGAAGTGCATTAAATACACCAAATTTTGTTTTAAATGATTGTTGTTTTTTGGAATTGGATATATAAAGAACGGTTTCTTTAATCGTAAACATTATTTTCAAAAGGAGTATTTCGTGATATTATATATAAACAGGGGTGGGCTGGAGGGGGCTCGGAGGGGCTCGCGCGAGCCCCTTGCTAAATTTTACGAAGGCCGGCGGGCCCCTTGTTAATTTATGAACAAAACTATTCTTAGATCTAATAAGTATATATCTACAATTTCTGACAAACATATATTATCTACGACAGCTTCAGTATACACAGTGGTACATTTTTAGCCATTCGCAATGATAAGTTTACGGTAATTACACATTCTTACATATTATAAGTGTGTTAAGTAACAATCGATTTCTTATTTAGGTATTGTATATAGTTGCACAGGAGTAATAAAAAAAAATCACTCATTCCCCAGAACTCTGAGAATTGATTTGAGATTAAGCGAGCCCCTTGTTAACGTATTGGCAGCCCACCGCTGTATATAAATAATATCACAGAAATATACATATGTATTCTACACCACAAAAAGCTTTTTGTATTTCATCATTAAAGATTGTCTACCTTTAAATAAACATATTTTCATACATTCTTACGTGTGATGCAAATATACATAGTCTTGGATTAGAGCAGATTCCACTAAAATTTGGGTCCTAAATGTATGTTGTTTAATAAATAATTTATTGTGAAAAATTAGGTCAAAAATATACCATAGATTCCTGTTTTAACGGCAAAGAAACAAAAACAAATTAATTCTCATTTTGAACGAGGTCATGTCAAATATTTCTTGTACAATACTTACCTTTTTACATAATTAAACGTCAGTGTCTAGTCAATTTCTTAGAATTTTATTGATATTCTGTTTAATTGACAGAAGCTTTTTTATCCCAGTCTCAGCCCCTTGGAAAATTTCATTAAATCTGAAAAACGATTTTGCAAATTATGGTGACACGACTTTTGTTCTGCTGTCTTCTCGTGCACCGTCGACAATTACAGTTAAAATATACATTCCTCGATGTGGAGATTGAAATATTATGAGAAAGGTGTATACAATACAACGAAATATATGTATCACTTGATCGGTAATCAAATTTCAAACATAATATAATGGGTTGTTTCATAAATATCGATACAAAAATATCAAATTACTTGACGATGGCGTGTCTTCCTGTTTCCAGGGATCGACTTCCAGTCGACCGGTTCGCTTGTGTGAGCGACTTATCCTTTCCGGAAGGGACATCCTTCTTTCGGCCATTTTGAAGGCGATCGCGTGGCATATCCGGTATATTCGTCAAAGGGTAGATCCGCCATATGGGATTCTAATAATTTATATCGTTTATTCAGTAGCTAAAATTAAACTGACGATTTATTGTTTTTTTTAATTCATTATAAAATAATATTTTTCACTGACCGACATAAATTTACGTTAATTAATGAATTAAAAGTACTGGTTTAAAATTAATGTATTAAAATTATTGGTAAAAAATGTTTACGCGTGAGTTTTAATATTCTGTTTGTTATATCTTAAAAATGAGTCGTAATCAGAGCTATAAAACTAGCCACTGGTGACTAGTCCGTTCCTAGCTATATCGTTTTATCAATACCCTCCCTCTTCAAGAAAATATTTGTTGAGATAAACTCTATAAGGAGTTTGAGTGCTCCGCACTAGGAGTGATAATGGCTTCAAACTATACTATTGAGCATAATAAAAAAGTCAGAAACAACTAAAGCTATTTATGAGAACTGATAAGCTTGATAATCATACAAATAACTTATAAATTAAATAATAGTTATATACTCCAGTGGTCAGATCTCTTGGGCTTTCTTACTCATGGGTTTCGGTGACCTGAGGTTCAAGTATTGTTCTACGAGTACTGGTTGTTGCAGCGGTGGGCTGCCAGTACGTTAACGAGGGGCTCGCTTAATCTCAAATCAATTCTTAGTGTTTTGGGAAAGGCGTGAATTTGGTTTCACTCATGTGCAATGATATGCAATACTGAAGTAAAAAAGCAATCGATTGTTACTTAATACATTTATAATATCGCCTGTGTGGTCGAGTGGTCAACATCGTTGGCTACCGCTACGGAGGGCACGGGTTCGAATCTCAGTACGGGCAGTTTTATAAATTGATCTTTCAGTCGATTTATGAATTTCTGTTCAAAGGCATGGATGTATGTGATGTCTTGAATTCCTTCCTCCCACCCATCCTATCCTATGAACACGGCGTATCGAGAGCGATTAGCTAACCACTAGTCCTGTCCTAAGCCCTTTACTTCTAATTACTACTCTCTTTGGAAAAAAGAGAGGTTGAGCAACTGAGTAACAAGCAGTTCTCGTAGAAACACTTTTGTTGAGATAAACTCCATTAGGAGTCCATATGCTCCATATTGGGAGCGGACATGGTAAAAAAAAAAAAAAACAGTATGAAATTTACCGTCAACTTATCAATCTAAATGGCTAAACATGTACTACTTTGTATATAATTCTATAATATATATTTCAGAAATTGCAACTATAAACTAATTAGATCTGAGAATATTGTTTTATCTTAAACTAACAAGGGGCTCGCCGCCCTCGGTAAAATTTAACAAGGGGCTCGTGCGAGTCCCGATCAAAAAAGTCTCGGGACTTAAGAAAGCAAAAAACCCGACCAGTCCCGGGAGGTCTCGACACAGAATCCCTACTCCTCTCCTAATCTCGTTATTCTTTCCTCACGCTAGAGGTCTGCACGGGCCCGGGCCTGGCCCGCGGGCTCGGGCAGTAAGCGCAATTGAGAGTCAGGCTCGGGCCGGGCCGGGCTTTGGAATTTGGGATGTAATCTGGGGAAAAATATAGCAAATCGAGGATTTCAAATTCCTCGGTGAGCTAAAAAAAAAAAAAGGACTTCCGTAGATTATCTGGGAAAAAGTATAGCAAATCGAGGATTTCAAATTCCTCGGTGAGCTAAAAAAAAAAAAAGGACTTCCGTAGATTATCTGGGAAAAAGTATAGCAAATCGAAGATTTCAAATTTCTCGGTGAACTAAAATAAAGAGTTTCGGGTCGGGTTCGGGTAACAAGTGCGGTATTAGACTCGGGCCCGGGCCGGGTCGGGCGTAAGTTTTTCGGGCTCGGACCGGGTAGTTTTGTAAAATTTTGGCCCGTGCAGACCTCTACCTCACGCTCTCCGAAAAACAGGTACTTAAATATTGAATTGAATAACAAAAAGTTCACGTAAAATAACTTGTGTTTAGATTCGGATGTAAATATGTTTCACATTAGGAATGGGAAAAAAACGATGTACCGTCATAATCTGATACAAATCAACGCAAGTGTAAAACATTCTTAATTAACATGGAGCCAATTTGTTGAACAGTATAATTATATGCTTACGTTAAAAAATACATAATATGTAACAACATACAATGATTTATTAAATATTATTTTCTTTGCCATTTTCCCACATGAAATTACGATTGAACCGTGACTATGGAAACGTGGGGGTAGAATTTTACTCTCCTACCATTTTCCATACACCCCCTTCTCTGCATTGTGATTCGTCGAATTAACCCCACTGTCGGTCGCCTATTGGTCGGTTTCCCATAATACATTACCCACATACGCGCCGTCCAATCTATTAATATACCCCGTGATTGATTAAAACGTCGCATTAAACTGCTACCTGTGAAAATAATAATGCTGTATCTACGAGAAATACATAATTTTGTAGTGGCATCATAATACATCGTGTTAGCTCGGTCAAATAAACGAAATACATTTGTAATTTATATTTCACGTATAGCATTTTCCAAATTAATATTTACATCAAAATGTATACAAACTTGTGATATTATAATTTAAAAAATTAGACAATATCGAAAAATTCCCCAACGCCCACATACCCAACCACTTGTCCTGTCTGCTCTATCCTTTCTATCCCTACTATTTTCTACGGAAAAAGACTTTGAGCGACTGAGTAACAAAAAGTTCTCGTAGAAAGACTCCTGATGAGATGCTCCACAGTGGTAGTGGACACGGATAAAAATCTTTAGTATGCCACTTTTTCTTATCTTTTATCAAATATTTATAGTATTCAAAAAAATTCAAGAAAATATATGTTATACAATTATATAATATTTATAGTATGTATCATTTTTTTTAAATGAATCGAAACAATGCTTTGAAAACTTTGGATTTAGTCAAAAAATCGCACTTGACGAAATATTAAAGAAAATCTAGTTTCCATCGCCAGTCCTACATCTTAAATAATACATATATAATTTGATGTTGACCATTTCAGGACCTGAGCCTTATCGCTTAGATTAGCTAGCTACAGAGGCAATGGACAATTGACAATGGACAATTGTCGAAGGATTGTTAGTGCCTCGCGGAAAGGCTTTTAATAAATATCTGACGAAAAATGGTTGACTACGCGTAGAAATCGATTCATATTTTTAAAAAGCTTTTTATAATTATAATAAATATCTGAGAAACATATGAATACGGCTTACATTTTCGCAATAATGTTTGAGGACACGTGCACTTTAGTAATGCAATAAATGTACAATATTGATATAGGAACCTGCTCATTTGGTATATAATATTCTTGTTTTTTTAAACATGCAACTTGTACAATGGGATGAATAAAATTTACAAACCGTAAAAACACTTCCCCTTTGCTACACCTGTGTTTACCTTTCGGATCTCAGTTAGGGTCGTCAGCAGAAAATGTATTTTAAGGGCTGATTGCAAATAACTGGTGAGATAATCCCGCAAAAATATCAATTGCCAGTTATACAAAACCACAACGGAAGACACTGTTGAATATAATAAATTATGAATATATTTTCAGTAGGGACATTGGGAAAATTAAGTTTCAATTCGGTAGTATTTTAAATAATTTAAAAATAAATGCACATAAAATAAAGCCGTTAGCCGGTATATTTCCATGATATTTTTTTTTATTTTCAAATAATATACCTACCTCTCAAATGTTATTTCCGACATCAACAATGGTAAACATCTCTGATTCGGTTTGTCTCTTGATGGCCGCAGTATAAAGTGATAGTTTGTTGACCATTTATATTTTCTGATGCTCATATTCTCATCGTTCCTTCCACGCGATATGCAAATACAATATAACAGATAACAGAAGAAAATCCTGTTAAAAGTTTTGCCAGTAATTAGGTAAGTAATAATTAAATTCTTTATGAAAAGACGCAATCTGGAAACAACACGTATATATTTGAATTTTGTGATTTTAATTCGCTTTACCACTTTATCTTAATTCCGGTACGATCAGCGCACCAAATTAAGTTATCTTGATTTTCGTATTTCAGGTTAATGATATATTCTTCGATGGAGGGATTACGTACATATATGAGAAATCTTATGGTTTTTGTCATCTTTTTATTTGTTTTAATCCATATCAGCATGAGCAATCCCTAGCGGAGCGTACTCACCAGTTGTGGGAAATGACGACTGAATGCGTCCAACAAAGTAATTTGTGGTACCTTTAAAAGCACCTTTACATACTTGATATAGGGACTGCGTAATGTATTTATCGCTTAAGCAGGGCCGTCAGGTACTGTCAAGAACTATAAACTACAAATAGAAAATTAAAAAATATTTATTATGACATAACATGATATTTAACATCCTGGATTCGTAAAAATGTTACGTAGGGTATTTTAAAAGCTGTTTCTCCTAAATTAACATTATTATTCAAAACACAGTGTATTCAAACTGAGATACGAAATAAAATCTAAAATTATAATTAAAATATGTATTATTTTTATTGATTCGTGAGCCATTTTTATAAGGTCTTCTATTTAAATGGCTGTCACAAATTTAACACAACATTGAAAATATTGACAATGGTGTGTATCCAGACACAAAATATTGTTTTTTTTTATTATAGTTATGAAAATTAACTAGAATTATTTTCTATGGGTCTTTCAAATATGTTGTTGCATATCATATTATATTAATTGATACGCTGGACGGTAAGACAGAATATGCGGATATTTTTACCAGAATACGTTGTTCGTACTGTTTTATTTTTTTAATTATTTTTGTCAGTAAAATATTAATGCACGTTTAATACATTAATACACTCACACTAAAGGCTACATTTGCACGCTCTCCAAATATTCAGCTCCGATAAATCTACCCAGACTGTGATAGTAAAATCCATGGCCGATCGTTGATAAGCATTTAAATATTACAAAAATATTCTTTCACAAATTTGCAATAATGCGTTTGTTTAATACGATAGACTACATAAGGGGGCGTAAGTAATTTGAAGAAAAGTAACTACTTTTGCAAAACCACCCACCGCCCGTGTGCACCCCACAGAATGCACAAATTGATGCGGCGACTCTGTGTATAAATTCGTCTAAAAGAGGAGCGCATAGATTCAGAGACTATGTAATCTGTCGTAATATATGGTGCGATGTTACTCATCATTTTAAATACAACATAAATAGTTCATAGTCATCTGAACTCGTCCTAGTGATGCTGAAAAATATGATTTAATAAACCACGATTAGCCGTATTTAAATAATTAGGCTAGGTTGATTAGGTTACACATAAAAGTTAGGAATACCTTATCGTTCCGTTACTACTATTATTAGTATTATGTTAACGTTGTATTGAAGACACTTAGTGCGTACGGCGTAAATTGATTTTAAATACAATAAAACGCGCCACAATATAACATAAAGAAGTTTTTATTTTATGATAATAAACATTGAAACAAATATGGAAATATTTTGACGTTAAGGCAAACCTCTCACTCTCCACATCATCTCACCGCTACCCTTGTAGATTACACAGGGTATATTTTATAAGTGTAAACAACCCATTCAGACATGGATTAATCGTTCTATTTGTTGATTCTGCAAACAAATAAAGTAGTGTGTCACGTTTGGTTAAACGTCGTTCAGTGTATTCACCTGTTTGATCATGGGGGTTGAATTCAAAAGGAAAATAAATTCATCAGAAGCGGCACAAGAGATCTTTTTATAATGTTAAATACAATAGTGGAATAAAACGAAAGGATGTTGAAACAAGATAAAAGTACTAAGAAATGTACGGATTGAAATATAGAAACATCAGTGATTAAATTAAATTAAATAATAATATTTGGTCAATATCGTTAATTTTTAGAAGCTATTATATGTATTAAGTTGATGGGCAACAATTAATTCATGTCGTTTTGGGTTGCGAAATGTGCATCAATGATGTAAATCGATAACTGAATTTTTAATTGAGCTAGAATTCACCCAAAAAAGATTTTTATCCTAACTATCTATTAAGCAACTGAATTATTTATTGACTGTTCTTGTTGAAGCACTTTGTATTTATATACATAATTCATTATCATTATTCTACAATATATGATCCATTTTCGAAGGATGCATTGCTTTCCTTAATTCTTCATTATTGTCGATATATATAATATAAAAAATCTTTTAAAATATTTATAAATATTCCATACAATAATGTTTGCAGTTGAACATCTTCCTGTCACGTGAACTTAGTAGAAAGACAGTAAATTGCTCGAACAATACTATTAAATAAAAAATAAATAAAAAATTAACGATTATGTCACTCTGAAATAAACTTTCATAAGAGGATACTCTTTATTTGAATTTGTTTTTTAAGAGTTATGAAATTATTTTTTTAGGTTTCGTAAAAAATGATGACGTTTCACATAATATTGATTTTATTTTAATGTATCTAAGCACGAACGAAATATATATATATTTTTTTTATTGTTTACGATTACTATTTTGTTTAAATAAAAAATGGATAGGTACCATTATATAATGTTTACTTATGGCAAGGATCATTCTTTTCTGACGATTGCGGTCAGATTTGCGGCCAGATTGAATGATTCAAAAACCAAACAGACAAAACTCAGGGAGCTTACTCAATCGCAAACAGTATCAATTACAATAATAATTTTAGAATTTTTCGAAATCTTCAAACAGTAAATCTGATCTGCAAATGTAGTCGATTGAATGGCTATTGAAACCAGTGCTACTCAAAGTTTTTTGAGAATTGCCCTTTTCGCAGTTGTGTTATTTTAAGCGATCAAACCAGAAAACACCGAAATATTTAATTTTTTGGATGTAAAGTCGAGTGGTCGAGGCACTTTCGCAGTTGTTATGAACATTGATTTTTCAATCGATTATGTATTGGTGCTTGAAAGCGTTGATGTCTGTGACGCCTAAAATTATAATAGTTCTCGTAGAAAGTTCCTTTTGAAAATAAGCTGCATTACATACATACAGATACATAGTTAAAAACGATAATATAATTTTATTGGAAATAAATACTAATACTTTCGATGGATTCGGCGGTAACTTTGTGGAAGTTCATTTTAATATAATATAAAATAGCTTAGATTATTCCAAGTATTGTGTTACAAATTGTGACACGTGTTTAGCCTCTTTCAGAAGCATCCTGAATCTTGAATAAAACAGGCGGTTCGCCACTGTTAAATATATTTTCTAACGGTTTCATCCGTCCTAATTGATGCAACTCATTAGTTAATCATTTCTTAATGCAAATGTAATTTGTATTACCATTATCGTTTGTTTGTTTTTCTATTATCCCCTCCTTTTTTTATTATAATGTATTAGAATAGTAAAATTAAAATCATTCGTATTTAAGCAAGCATTTGCGAAAGTTGTTGTCTGAGGATGCCTTTGAAAGAGGCGAAACACGTGTCACAATTTGTAGCACAATACTTGGAATAATCTAAGTTATTTCATTTTATATTGAAATAAATACGGTTTTAGTGCTATTTTTTACGTTACTTTAATTCTATTCTTGAAAGTAAACGGCGGTTAAATCAATACTATTTACCCGCGGATGACAGAAATTTAGTTTTGAAAATATTTGAAATTGATTAAACTATCGCGTCGCTAGTACTACCGGACCGCGCCCCCGCATTTGAAAGTGCTGATTGTAATGCAATAAGTTTGTCTTGTGGTAGAAGGGTCGGGGATCGTACTTAGGAGCGCGTGCCAGACACGTTTCGCGGTCTTTTTCTGCTGAATTAACCAAACGCTGGTAAGTATATCATATCGTCAATAATCTCGAAAACCAGCTTAAACGTTGTCATTACGGAAGATAGGATTGTATTTTAATAAACCGGAGTGCAAATAAATTGCTTTTGTTGAGAGTGGATAGCTGAAATAGAAGGGATGAAAAAACACTGTAATATTACATCTAAAGATACGACTAAAAAGCAATAACATTTTTGAATAAATAATTCCGACCATGTATCTAAAAGTTACACATACATATTTGTCTCAAAGTTGGTGTTACCAAAATTAATGAAGGAATTTTAGGGATACACTGGCGTAGCAAAAGGAGTGCGGTAAGGAGAGACAGCCTCGGACGGCACATTTTCGGGGGTGACATTTTAAAAAGTAAATACAATATTTTTCGAAATATTATATTTATACATAAAAAAAATTAAGCTACTTGCAGTAAAAACTCCTAGTTCATAGATAAAAAATAGTAGAAGTGATTTAAAAAGAAAATTAGAGGAAATATTGGTGGCGGCAGGACCCCTTCCTACACCACTGTAGGGATATTATTTTGCTGCACTGCTAAATGAAAATAAATCGCTTTCTTCCGATCACCTTCTTATTTCAGTTGTACCTACTACAAATATAAATATCTCGCAAAGTAGCCTCTGTCACACCATTTAATTTTTCTCTTTATCAATGTCCATTTTCATATTTTTTCTTATTTTTAGTCGAACAATTCGACTGTCCAGTTTATTAATTAGGCGGCTCCAAATAACTAATTTTGAGACAATGGGGAAAGAAATTTTTAAATGGCCACTATAAATAAAGTATTTATCTATCTGTGCCTGAGACTGTTTCCAGATAGGGTACTTCGAACATGTTCAGTAGTAGGGTATTGAAGCAGACCCAGAATATACGAACATTTTGTTTGATTATTTAAAAGATTGCTGCCATTAGTATTTTTTGTGATTTATTAATTATTTTATTTCTAGACATGACACTGGCATATTTATCTTCAATTTAGATTTTTCCGATTTGTCTGATTTATGAACTGGGCGATCGAGTTGAGCCACAAAATCAATACATGGTGACTTTTTGGTGAGCATTAAGTAAATTGGCTAAAAGTTAGCCTTTTCGTAGTCTTACTTATTCAGTTGGCACTAATTAATAATCAATGTTGCTAAATTGGAAATGTGTAGTGTGTAATTTGATTTAACAAGAATTGAAATAAAAAAATGATGTGTTGAAAAAATAATAAAAATACAATATAATATAACATAAGATAAACATACATATCGACTGTGGAAAGGAAAAAGGACGTAACCCACAGTTTTTTCAAAACAGCTTTTTTTCGATAATTACAATGTATACAACTTGTCACACGTTCTATCAAAAGGATGGAAGTTGAAAATGTCGAATTAGTATCTAAATTAAGCTTTTAAGGTTCAAAAAAGAAAGGCTTTTGAAAATTGCAACCAGAAAAAAACACCTAAAAAAGGTTTTTCTTGAACAATTTATTAAATAAATATTAGGCTAAGTCAATAAAAAAACCAGTTTATTAGTCACCGTGCACTTCAGGGTTGTGTATATTTCATAATTTGCCTTTAACCTAAAATCAACAAAAAACGTTTTTTGTGTCTCCTGTAAAATTTGATATGTGTGGGTTACGTCCTTTTTCCTTTCCACAGTCAATATGAACATCAATACTCAACTTGCTCTGTTATTTGTATGACAATATTATAAAAAAATAATTTAATTAAAATTATAGTAATTCATAATGCCTATTAAGGGGTTTACTACACTTTGGTTATGATAATTATAATTCTTAGCATATCAAATAAGGATGTAAAATTCGAAATTTAGTCCTGACAATGTCAATTTATATCAGGATTTGTGAAATTCAACCTGTAAACAAAAACAAAAGTCAATTGTATTTGATAACAATGTATAAAAATTTGGACGTTTGTTGAAGTGTTGTATTCCAAACGATCTGAAATAAGCTGTTAGCTGACTATACTGGGAACGAAGTTATAACATTACCGGGTGATGCCTATTCATTAAATTATTGATTGATGACTTGTATGGGTTCTAAAGACCAGTACATATCTTATAAGGTTTCTTTGCATCGCTCTTCATTGACAAATGAAATAAGGTACTGTAAGTATGCGAACTTGGATGGGAGAGGCTTAAAACAATGCTAAGAGTATGGGACTTTTAAATATGACCAATTGGGTACATAGAAAAATATCCTTTTAATTACATACTTAAAATAATAGTATTAACCTGAATTTGAGATAAAAATTTGATAAACCAACACCTCAAATATTACTTTGTAATAAACGTAGTATTTTTAATAAACTATCACCATACTGACGAGAGTTAATAAGAAACAAAATTGTCGAAAATGAGGTAACTAAGCAATGCAATTCTCAGAGGATTCTTGTGTGGAATAACTCAGTTGGTGCATTTATTGTACCAGTTTTGCAACAACAGTTTGCAATTTAGTTTGTAATTGCCGCCTGCTGTGGCCTAGTTGGTTAGAGCAGTGATTCCCAACCTTTTTCATGCCACAGACCCCTAAATCTAAAAACAATGATCTGCGGACCCCTAAAAAAAAATTATTTCACATGTTCATATTATATCACAAAGAGTGTTCAAAGAATGAACATTTTTGCGGACCCCAGGTTGGGAAGCACTGGGTTAGAGCTTGCTCTACCGATCACGCAGGTCTGGGTTCAATTCTCGGTATGATCACAGTGAATTTGAGAATTATTCAATTCAAAGTTGTGATCGAAGACTGGGTGTTTGTGATGTCAATTCACAACACTTTCCTTTCCTCCCATCCTTCTGATCCTTAAATAACTGGGTGCATCAATAGTAATTAGACAATCACTAGTCCTGCTCTAGCCTTATCCTTCATTCCCTACTACTCACTTTGAAAAAAAGTGAGGTTGACCGACAAACAGTTCTTGTAGAAAAAAATAAAAATATTTTTAATGCGGAATTAAAAGAAGGAAATTCTTAGTGCCAATTCATTCTTTACCTAATTTATGTAAAATCAGCATTTTTATTCCATGTCCGCTCCCAATATGGAGCATATGGACTCCTAATGGAGTTTATCTCAACAGATTTTTTTCTACGAGAACTGCTTGTTACTCAGTTGCTCAACCTCTCTTTTTTCCAAAGAGAGTAGGAATAGAAGGAAAGGGCAAGGACAGGACTAGTGGTTAGCTAATCGCTCTCTATACGCCCCGTTCATGGGATAGGATGGGTAGGAGGGGGGAATTCAAGACATCACATACATCCATGCCTTTGAACAGAAATTCATAAATCAATTGAAAAATCAATTTATAAAACTGCCCGTACCGGGATTCGAACCCGTGCCCTCCGTAGCGGTAGCCAACGATGTTGACCACTCGACCACACAGGCGGCATACATATATTATAATTGTTTGTGTCACATAATATAATGACTTTCTCTTAAAAGCTCAAATTTTTCATTTGTTTTTTCAGAGCTCTCATTTTGTTACTTACAAACTTCTGCCAGTACGGTGACTAAATGAAGATACCAAAGAATGAGCCTGATGATTTTTTGATCAATGATTATTCTGGCCAAAAATATTTTTCTTAAATTACACTTCACATTATTTATCTCTGTTTGCTCTATTAAAATAGTAAAAAAATATTTAAAAACTTATTTACCTAGATACAGCTAGTTTGTGAGAAAAATCTTGTTTAGTGTTAACTGTTATATGCCACAAGAGCATTAACACACTTTATATATATTATTGGATTCTGTGCCGGATCTTACAGGTTTGAGTCCTATTACGAACAGCACTTTTTCAGTTGATTTATCAATTTCTGTTCGAAGGCATGGGTGTTTGTGATGTCTTAATATTCCCCTCCACTCTTCCGATGCTTTGATAACTGGCGGTAGCGAGAGCGATTAGTTAACCACTAGTCTTGTTCTAACCTTATCCTTCTATCCATACTTCTCTCTTTGAAAAAGAGAGGTTGAACGACAAAAGAGAGGTAGAAAAACTACTGCTAACTTCTGTTAAAACCTCCATTAGGAGGCCATATGCTGCACATTGGGAGCAGACATACATAAAAAAAAATGTAAGTAAATCCCTGTAATATTAATATTACAGGGTTTATTTAAATAAAAACTTTGTTTGACATCTACATATCGCCTGCTCACTATTGGTTTCAACCAAGTCACACTTACCTAGTTTTGAGAAAAACGCATTTGAAAGTTTGAATACTTGTAAAATTTACAGTTACTGTTTGATACGTTTCAATTCAAGTCAAATTGATTTTATATCATATGGTTAGTGTAATTTGTATTTTTTTAATTTTTTATATTGAAACCCAACTCGTTTAGAGACCTTCATTTTGGACTCGGTTGAAACGCATTTTCCATATTTTCTATATTTGTACCAAGTCCTAAAAAGTGGACTTGATTTAAACCAATTCTCAAAATATCTGTTTTTACAGGTATATTTTATAAACATATTTAAAAAAAACAGTGCGTAAAAACAGATTGCTTAGTGACAGATGTTTTACTTTCAGTATAATATGGGATTCAGGTTAAAAAAAAGCACAAAAACAAATGTATTACACGACGGACGCTAAAAATATTTCTATAAAATTTTTGATCATTTATTTATGTTGAATCTATGTCCGCTCCTAATCTAGAGCATATGGCTTTCTAATGGAGGTATATCAACATAAGTTTTTCTACGAGAACTGCTTGTTCCAGGTCCTATGGCGCAGCGGTAAGCGTTGTGGGCTTCCGTGCTGGATCTCATAGGCTTGAATCCCAGAAGGAACAGCATTTTTTTCGTTTGATTTCTGTTCGAAGGCATGGGTGTTTGTGATATCTGAAAATGCCCTATTACCCTTATAGATCTTTTAATAACTGGGCGTAATGAAAGCGATTAGTTAATCACTAGTCCTGTCCTGACCTTCTTTCTCTACTACTCTCTTTGAAAAAAAAAATTGAACGACTGAGTAACAAGCAGTTCTCGTAGAAAAACTTCTAAAAATGAATAAATAATATGGGGCACAGGTTAAAAAGAACACATAAAACAATTGTACGTTAAATATGACGTTAAAAATACTTCAGTAAAACTTTTGATCATTTATTTATGTTGAATCTTTGTCTGCTCCCAATGTGGAGCATATTGCCTCCTAATGGAGGTATATTAACCTAAGTTCTTCTACGAGAACTGCTAGTTACTCAGTTGCGCAACCATTCTTTTTTCGAAGATAGTTGAGATAGAAAGGATAATGCTAGGACAGGAATAGTGGTTGGATAATCACTCTCGCTGCATCTTGTTATTTTAGTATTTAAACATTACAACCATCTATTTCTTCGAACAGAGTCCGGCATGCATGTACCCAACAAAATTATTTCAAGGCATATATTTTAGCATTGATGGAATGTCTTTTTTAAGAAAAAAAATGTTGCAATGATCTGATGACTCTTCTCAAAGAGGCGTGTCACATTTTATAACACAAGTGGAATAACAAAGTTATATTTATTTATTTGTTAAAATTCCACAAAGTTACCTCTAAATCTATCAAAGATTTCAAAAATTAGTTTGAAGAAAATGATTTCGGTAAAGAAAATCACATGAGAGAATTAATATTATCCCTTGGATTAGCAATGATGATGATTTTGTTTTTTTTCCAGTCATAGTTTTTAGATGCGGTATTTGGCCTTCAGTATCAGTTTCACATCGGATAAAAACTTAAAACATTAATTCAGAATTAAAACAAATCCGTGAGAAGTAACCAATTATAATATAGTTCAAGTGTGAAAGCGGTAACTGTTGTCCTTGTTTTCCCCCAAGTATGATCTGTTTCCTATGGTAAAAAATTGTGAGCTGGATACCCTTCATAATTTTTTAGATTGTAAGTAAGATCATCAGCACCACTCACATCACCAAACAAATTGGTTGAAAAACAAAAAAAATCATAGGATTTAAATGCTACATTATCTACTAGAAAGTTAAAAAGTAGAATTATTTTTCAGGATACAATAATTAAAATATAACATAAATTTCACCTGAACCTATTTCTGCAAGTGGAGGTTAAATTTCTTCAAGAACATCAATCCTAGCAATCCAACAACACTTACACTGTCGACCGCACTTGTAATTTTCGTTACAGTATGAAACAAAATTCAAATTTTATCAGTATTGTCACTAAAATACCACATTTTGATTGGTTGGAAACCAATACTGACAAAATTAGATTTTTTGGACTTGATATAAACATTGATTGCTTATAACTCAATAAATACTCAATATTAAATTCCCCAAAAAATTGACAAGGTGAAATCCTATGCCAGAATTATGAATATGTTACTAACTCAATTTTGGTAATTTTGGACTTGGTTGAAACCAATAGTCAGCAGGCGATATCTCTAAAAAATCACAGTTGGTCAACTACCACTATTCTAAGAGCACGTGACTTCCAAATGGTTTATTTTAATAAAATATTTTTCAGAGTATAAACTTAAATAGAGCAAGGCTTCCCAAACATTTTCTGAAATGGAACACTTGGCAAGTCCGAAAAATATAACGAAACACACGCTGAATTTTTAAGATTTTTTTAAACCGTGTTGCAGTGTATAAAACCATTACAATTTTTTTCGGAACACCTACTCTGGCTCATAGACTGGAACATAGTTTGGGAAACCCTGCAATAGAGCATGATATTCATATTGAATGCATAATAAAAAAACTTATGCCGACTACTTCAAAATTTATTTATTTATTATTTTAAACACATTAGTGCATGGTTCAAAATAAGTCCCGTGCAGTTCTGCTCGGGCCATGAATGTGAGGGGTAGAATCCTTTTTTATCTGTCGATAGCGTTGTGGATGGCGGCCATTAAACGTTGGCTGCATATACACAACGAGTGGTGGTGAGAAACCAACTTGTACTTCAAAAGAATTCACTAAGAGACGCAATAATAAATTATTTGTTTGTTTCCACATTCCACTCATTTTAAGTAATGATCAGAAGAATAATGATTTTTCTTTCCATTGCTGCCATAATGACAAGTTCCCTGGCTGCTGGATAAGGATAACGAAGAATTTTAGCAGATGTTAAGTGAAAACTGGTTTTTCGTCCATCGTTCATGTTGCAAATTTATAAAAAACCATATGATATGCAGAATAACCTGAAACAATTTGGTGATTTCATAGTTTTTATAGTGATGGTAGGTTCCACCTGCGTGGTCGAGTTGTCAATGTCATTGGTTATGAAGGTCATGGGTTCGAATCCCAATAAATTTATTTATATGTATCTTTACATATAGCAGTGAACAAAATATACAAGCACAGTATACAGAACAGAAAAGAAATTACTGCTTCCTACCGTTCACCATAAGTCTTTGCAACATTGCGAACATGTTTTTTGCTTTCTGGGAGTGGGGCTGATGAATAAGATGTGTTTCTACATACTATGCATATTTTTTTTATTTATTGATTTGGCATTTACTTGAAATTGTAAAATTGAAATACGTTGATATTTTTACCCTATTACTATGCATAAAGCTGCTTAGCAGAATATGTTAATTGAATCTTAAAATAAAACTCAAGTTTTGTTCTCAAATCAAATTCTTTATTGAAACGCAAAACAATGAAGGCATTATTCTGTTACATATTTTAAAATTCCATTGATTATCGTGCCAGTAAAAATATTTAAAGAGCCTTTTGTAAATAGTAAAGTGATTTTTATTTCTCTGAAAAGTAAAGGATATGATGATTTAAAAAACTATATCATAATGGAATTTATGGCAAAACAATATAATGAAAGAAAAAATATAAATATTATGTTACCTTATTAGTATTTTGTCACTATTTTAATGACAAAATCTAGCCTAGACCTGAATAGCGAAACATTAGCTATGACATAACCTTAATATTACAAAATTTAGTTACATTGATCAACCAAATAAATAAATCCAACTATGTATAATAAATAAAAACATTATATCTGAATTCAAAGATTATGTTTATACATGAGTTTTGGATTTTACTGCGTTTTCTTTATAAAGACAGTACACCCATCCCTCAATTAACACGGAAGATAGGTTCTGCTAGATCACCATGTTGAAAGTGAGACTAAAAAAAACTCTTGTTAGAAAACTTTGTTAGTCTCGCTTTACGCGGTTTCCTATCCTCCGTGTTAAGCGAGGGATGGGTGTATATATAAATGTTTTAAAATTATACAATGTCCTTGAAATTAAGGTGTATTACTTTCAGTGGTAATAATTTATAAATTAAAAATATGATTATTAACCTATCGTTGAGATGATTATATTAAATGTATGATTACTATACCATTTTTGATTAGAAATCTATTACCTATATAATTATAAAATTACAGTATAGAAATTTGAATATAATATTTATTAACAAATAATAACAAGTATATCAATATGACACTAATAAACGTGCACCATCCCGTATATAAATGTCCAAAACAATATGTAAGTAAAGAGTGCTCCCAAAAATCCGTTGGTGAGTAAACTTCGCCTGGAAATGAAGAATTTTTGCCAACTCGTTCCAGCCTTCATTAGTAATAGAGCCCACAAGCTGACGACAGAAAACAGATAAAATCCGAATCCATAGAACCCTGTCAGTCCAAGTAAACCTGAAAAATACATTTGTGATGATTACTCGACGAAATATTTGATGAAACATCAAGTTTAAGGTTAAGCAGCGACAAAATACAGTATGCCAATTATAAGTACCTGCAGTTCCTCCGGATAAAGCAGCCATTGAGGTTCGGCAATACTCAACTACAGCTGCATTATTTCTAAGGGCCATTTCGCTGAACGCGAATATTTCGCCAGGTTTTTGATCCTTACTTTTGTTTCCGACAGCCATCTTTACAATACAATACAAGAGCTGTCAGACTGAAGGACTGTAGTTAGTTAGTTATCTCTGACTGTAGTCAAGTATTTAAAGATTGCTATATCGTATAACAAAATTCCTAACTTATGATAACAATAAGAATTATTAATTAATAGGACTATTTTACATAATTTAATTTCGATGAAGACAATGTTGTCATTAAGCCGTACGTATTTTCTAAAAGTCGGCTTTACACAAAAGTAAAATCACTTGCATTTGAGAAAAATATTTAAGCCAAATCAAGTCAAAATGTGCTTAGAGTTTTTTTCTCATTTTAAAGTACATCAAAAAGTGTTAACTGTTTTTTTTTAACCAAGAAAGGACACTTACAAACGTTGTTTACACATTTTTTTTATTTGAAAGCAAACGCAATCACCTAATCGCATGTGATAACGTGTGTGTGTATAGCCAGCTAATTTTAAAAAATAGACTAGTAAAAAAATTGTAAGAACCATTTATCAAGGAAAAGATAAATCTGCTTGTTGTGATTTATGATAGACAAATTGAATCCAACTGACAAAATTTAAAATCATAATAAAATTTATAGGACGACACTTGTCTGTCCAATTTCCAGCGTGGATGCTTATCAAATTATAAGTATGATACAAATAAAAAATGGAAACTTTCAATTTATTATCAATATTTCATAAAAAAAATCTTGTAAGTAGAAAAAGTTCAGTAGCTGAGCGAAACAGGTCCTAATTGTAAATAAACATTGCAAAATACGTAGGATAGCTATGTATTTGCCGCCTGTGTGGTTGAGTGGTCAACATCGTTGGCTTCGGTTACGGAGGTCCCGGGTTCAAACCCCGGTACGGACAGTTTTATAAATTGGTTTTTCAATCGATTTATGAATTTCTGTTCGAAGGCATGGATTTATGTGATGTCTTGAATTAACCCCTACCACCCATCCTACCTATGAGCGGGGAATATCGAGAGCGATTATCTAACCACTAGACCTCTCCTAGCCCTATCCTTCTATTCCAACTCTCTTTGGAAAAAGAGAGGTTGAGCAACTGAGTAACAAACAGTTCTCGTAGAAACACATATGTTGAGATAAACTCCCAACTAATTATTTGGTCAGTTTTTTATTCGATAAACGGTCAGTAAATATTAAAGAAATTATCAGTTATTAATAAATAAAACGGTCAGTTAAAAATTATAAAAGGTCATTAAAAAATATAAATTATCAGTAAAAAAATATGTTTTGGTCAGGATTTAATTAGAAAATGGTAATTATTTTATTGTAAAAATATCAGTAGATATTTATAAATTGTCAGCGGTTAGAAGTGGTAAGACGATTTGGTTTATTTGGTGGCTTTTCTTAAAAGGATGTTCGTTAATAAAAAAGTGAATTGTAAAGCTTTTGCACTCTTTTATAATTTTATAAACGAAAAGTATTTGTATTTGTAAGTAAAAAATATTAAACTGATAAATGTCGATAAATTTCGTTACTTATAATAAATTCAATAAGAGTTTTAAGTGTTTGGCTTTTTGGAGTTATTTTTGAAAAGAGAGAATTTTCGATTATTTTATTAAATTATTATACGCAAAATAAAATATACTTTTAGCCATAATAGTCAATAAACAAATTCTTTTTTTTTGTTGAATAGGTATTTTTGATAATAGCGACATACATATTGATACACCAGTTCAAGACTGGAACATGTCCAAAAAGAAACTTTTTAGTTATTAACATCATTGGATTCGCCATGCCAAGATCTACATTTCTCGTATTCAATATTGTAGCCAAGATATCGCAGAAGTTCCTACGTAGAATTTTAACTTTTCAGTATATATCATATGCTCATTCTAATTTTAAAATGTGAATATCTCAAAACCAGTTATTTCGACTTGTTCCCGTCTTGAACTGGTGTATCGATATGCTTACACCCTCTTCCTACTGCATAAATAGTAGCAATGAGATAGTCCTGATAGTGTGAAAATATTTTGAAAAAAAATCCTATGAGCAATGAAATTAATGCTTTTTTTTGCCTTAATTCACAAGGTTTGGCACTGTCTTACACAGCGAATGTTTGGTTAAATTAAAATCAGAATCTTAACACGCTACAGGAGTGTTTCTCAACCTTTTTGGGCCTGTGGCCTTATTTTTCTGTGGCCCCCATACCATTGTTTTCGAATTTCAAAAACCCAAGAATTTTCAAATATCCCAAAACTTCCAGTGTGGGACTTTTTTTTTTCTCTTCCAAGAATTTCCGAATCCAAAATCCCAAGAATTTACAGATTTGCCCAAATAAACAGTAAGGGACTTCGTTTTTTTAGCTCTTCCAAGAATTTCGGAAAATTTGCCCGTGGCCGCCCTAAACTGTACTGTGCTCCACATAGTGCATTATATTTTTGAAATATGATTTTTTTCAATGTTATAATATTAAAGATGCTCAAAATATTTTTTTTTGAAAAATGCATAAAAATAAAAAACCTTGCTTTTTTTCGCACATATTTTGCGAAATTGCACTATAATGAAAGGGCTAATATTGCAACAGGTGACGATTTATTTTCACTTTGATTATTTCTAGTATATGATTTTATTCTTTCCATTGTAGAAAATGATTTTTCTACTGAAGCACTTGCTAGTATGGTAAAGAATAATTTTATTAATAAATTGACTACTTTTGTAAAAATATCTTTGGTCTATTTTTAGTAATCACATTATAAACATATTGGTTACGGGGCGAATACTCCACAAGTACTTGATAAAAGCCTGGTATTCTTTAAATCATCATAACTTTTACCCTAAGTAGTAAGAAATAATTGTTCAAAATTTGTGAATATCTATACCTATCCTTTCTTTATTATAGTATAAGAAAAAATATATATTATCCTTTTTTTGATCATCACTTTGAGTTCTATTGCCGCGTGTTTTACGATATCGGAATTTTTGTTTAAAACACTCACTTTAATGTGTGAAAACAACGTATTTACGTTTTAGCAGATATTACTGTTGAAATTTGCTGTGCAAATAGAGGTTGGTCCTGTGAAAAAGTTATAAATATGGTCATAAATAATAAATAAGAAGGATAACATCGATGAATCTGCAAAAACAACTGTTTTTTACTCCATCAATTGCACCAACCGGTTATGGCATGGATTGTAAAATTAATAGCTCTCATTTTTGAATGAAAATAAGTTAAATAACTCACTGAGTAAACTCACCCATACTAAGGGTTTAATTTTTAATCAGTCAACAGCATGTAATTTAAAAAGAGCATTGCAGTAGTCATTGAAATTATTAAACCTATAGTACAGGCAGTGGCGGCCGGTCAATGCACCCCTTGTATATGCAGGAGCGGTTATATTTCATGAAATAATATTTAAACCATTCCCTCATTTTAAATTCAATGAAATAAAACAAAATTTTAAATAAAATAAAATAAAATTTTCTAAAATATTTATTATAGACAATAAATACATGACGAATTTTAAATGAGTGAATGGTATAAATGTTATGTTTGAATATTGATCCAATGCCACATTGACCGGCCGCCACTGAATATAGGTGTTCATAAGAATCCAAATTATAGAGTTTGTATTGTTTCCACAGTTGATATATTCATGTAGCTTTTACAAATTCATGCAATAGTTTTTTCTTATTATGAGAGAGAGTATTGTTTGACATGTACTCCTACAACTGTGATTTCAAAATGGTATTAATAAATGTGATATCTGTCTATCTGTATGTGATCCAAATTCCAGACCAATCAGTACGATGAGATTGTGTTTCACAGACAGATCACCTCTGAAGCTTTTAAGCAGTCCTGATGTGTCTGTAGATTTGCACTGGGGGCTCAATTCTTCCAAAGGACTATTCTTGTTACCCGATTAAAAAAAAAATAACATCCAAACTTATTCGTCAACTAAAAAAGAACACGGAACGGGATTATACAGAATTAAATAATTGTTATTTTTTTGTTGCGATATATTTCACACTTTTGTACCGATTTATACAGATATAATTAATATGAAAAACTTCTTGACTAATAAATTCAGCAGGCTGGGGCAAGAACCACTGAAGAAGTCCAATCAATACCCTGGAACATAAATGAAAAAATTATAAGGCGATAGACAATTCAGGAGGTAATTTTCAAATTTGGTTTACTCCACTTTTCGAGAAACTGAGAAAATCCGACATTTTCATTCATCTTTCTTTAAGGGTTTCTGTCAATTAGTAACATTCTAAAAAAATGTTTAAAAATCAAGAATTACAAATTGTGTGTAAAAATAAAAACTTTAGAACATAATAAATAAAAAAAAAATGGCTAATTTCGCATGTAACATCTGGATCTGACTAAAATTAGAAGGTTGGAACCTGATTTTAAGGAATAATAAACATAATTAAGAGTAATTGAAAATTCTTCTAAATCATGTCTAGCGAGTGCTAAACTTACTAGTAAAAACTCCTAGTTCATAGATAAAATTAGAAGTCATTTAAAAACAAAATTAGAGGAAATATTGAGGGTGGCAAGGACCTCTTTTTACACCACTGTCCGTGAGCACCCTTTTCTTGGGAAATGTATCTGGAATTATACACATTTTTTATCATGCATCGGAATCTAGGAAGTTAATCTAGGAAGGAATCAAAATCGATTGGACATGTGTGGAAATGAGATTTGTTTTTCGGCTTACTTGAGAAATTTGACAGCCATATTGTTATAATTCATCATACATATATTCGAACATTTAGGGATGACTTGTAATTGAATGTTCAGGGATGAATTGCAATTGATTTGTGAATTCTTCAATGAAACTTGATGTTTACCCAAATTATAAGTCACGCAGCTAGAGCTGAGTCGAAAAAAATACTTACACAGACGCATTGGTTGCAAATCGGAATCTTTTTTTATATCAAAATGGTCAGTTCTGTCCAAAATTGTCTGGTAATATAAATTTGATTAGATTAGTAGTGATATCTAGCGGATTTATTTTAAGCTATCATGATAACATTTTATTACCAAGCAAATGAAGAAATCTGTAACAAGTACATATTATTATGAGCGAAAAAAACTTGGCGGGAAAGATGAATGGAGAACTGAACTGTCGGTAAAACAGACTGACAAATGCCGATGGCCGACCGAACGTTGGAAACCCGCTTGTGTCAGTGAATATTAAAAACTTTATTTTGCTTTGTATTCCTAACTGTCAAAATTTTTGCTTAATTAAAGTGCGCGGTATTAAAAAGCAAACAGATTGACGTTAGATATTTACCGTTCATATTCTATGCTGAATTATATCGATATAGAATCTTTGATGTAAAAAAATTGTACCCATGGCGTGCAGTACTTACACTGAATGTGCTCGATTTTCGAAGAAAGTTTTTAACACTTTTGTGTGTTAATACACATCTGGGGAAAAAATTATGCACAAATTCTACTCTTATTTGTCTCGGGGGTGATTAAAAACTACAAATTAGATTTTTATAGTTGACCTAGGCTATTTTATTACCGTTTTCTTACTACCTATTTCTAAGTCATGATTTAATATAGCAGTGTACTCAATGGTCTCCCATTTTGTTTAGATTTGCCTTATTCTGCGAGCTGGGCGGTGTTTTGAGTGATAAAAAATATTTGTTGGTTGTTTTGATTTATGACGTGCTGTTTCGGAGGCGCTAAATTATAAATTAAGCATTTTTTTAATGAATATTTTTCAAAAATTATCATTCATGCATTGTATGTGAAATATTGAATTTAATGGATAATAAATTTATCAGAAAGTTAAGATCTAAAGTATTATGATTTCTGTGTTATAAGGAATTGGAACGGTAAAAAAAGGCACAGTTTCATCAAATATTATTATAGATATGACAGATGTTCTAAAAATTACCGAAGAAAGTGGCAAAGATGACTTATTAGAGAGTTCTCACAATATAGAAAATGGCTTCTGTGACACTGACGAATCTACCGATCGAGAAAACGTTTCTCAATCTCTGCCTGACGCATTAAGTTTGCCAGATTTGATGAACGACTTCAATAAAACTAATGAATTACTTGAAAATGGTGAGAAGTCAGTTATCAACCATGACGCAGAAGCAATTGATGACCTAAAGGATGAATTGAAGCTTGCTAATGGCGTAAATAAAAAGAAAACTTCAACTGAAAGGCAATTGGAAACAAACATGACTTCAAAAGTGACGTGTCTTTTATTGGACAAGAGTTCCAGTCCAGAGGGAACCAGTCCATCTAACACGAGTCGATATGGCCGTGCTCGAAAACAGAAAACGATTGCAGACTTTTATCCCACAGATCTTGCTCTGGCCATGAAAAAAACTATGGACTCTCCTGCAAAGTCGCCAACCAAACAGAATAAATCACCAAAAATACCACAAACCTCACCTACGAAAAATCTTTCAATTTCGAAGAGCCCAAAAAAGAAAATAGGCTCATCGATTTTGATAAACACAAGCGAGAACAGCGTTGAAACTAAATTGGTTTACATGCCTTGGAACCAATCGAATAGTACAACACAATTGAAAACTTATGCAAAAAAGGACTTGATTCAAAGAAAATTGACAGATAAAGAAGAGACCGGCGATATTATGAGAAATATGTTTTCAATTAAAACTTCCACATCACCCGAGTATTCTAAACTGAGTGATATAAATTCTACTAAAAAACATAAAAATGTTAAATCTCCCAGTACACCTATGAAAGGTTTCACTCTGAGTCCGCCTAAGAAAATAAGAAAGATCGTCACTACTCCTGTCAGTCACCGGAAAAAAAATACTTCAACACCTCTCGGCAGTGTAAATATCAAAAAATCTCCCTGTTCCCAAATCAACATAGCTGACAAAACTGTTTCAACTGTTTCAACTGTGCTCTTTCCTGAATCGAGTGATGTCGATATTGTATCGTCAGTAATGATCAAAAAAGATTATGCTCAGAAGACAGTTGTTAAAAATCTTGACCAAGAAGTGATTGAGATTGAAAAGAAATGTGCTTGGCAACTCGGCGATTTGGCTTGGGCCAGAGTTGGCTCCTATCCATTTTGGCCTTGCCTTATTACAAGAGATCCTGTTTGTGCACTGTTTGTTCGAAGAAAAGGTTAGTGGAATTTTCGATTCGTTGCTTGCATTGAATACTTATTTGTTTAACATACATTCCATTCTGAATATGTCATGTGTATGCATTCTATGTTATAAATTATATGTCATTTTCGCATTTCATTTCTAAGATTCCTATTCTAGCCAGGTTTGACAGAATTTTTCTGCAATACTGCCGGTATAAGTAAAAATACGGCAAATAACAGTTTATCAGTAATTATAAACGGCTTGATTTCAATTACTATAGTCAACCTTTTTTTACAAACATTTATTGGTTGTTTTGGTTAACAAAGTTGCTATGAATTGAACTAAACAAAAAGATCACTGAAAAAACACATAATGTCATTAGAAATCACAGATTTTTCTTCATTGCTCAAAATATTAATACTGCTGTAAACTATCGATTAATATAAAGTTAAAAGTTTATTTGAAACATAAGTTAAGTATGTGTATTATAGATTGTGGTAATTTAACACATATAGCTTGTTTTATAATATTGTTGGTATACTGGTAGAAGGCGTTGAGTCAAAAACCGGCTGTTTTGAGTTATGAATGCAGATAGATTTTAACACAATCTATCTTCTGAAGGAACAAGTTGAGTCATATTCTGTGTATTTTTACATAATATTTATTATACTTGAAGTCAATTACGTTCCATGTTATCCAGGGGTGGGCTGGTGGGGGCTCGAGGGGAGGGGGCTCGCGCGAGCCCCTTGTTAAGATAAGAAAATCATTCGTCTTAGATCAGATCAGCGCCGAACTGCAATTTCTGTTGATGGTTAAATTTTATTATGAAACAAGACCCCCTTGCCTCATCATTTTTTCATTCAGCGTTGTGGGCTTCCGTGGCGGACCTCATGGGTTCGAGATAATCACTAATTCTGTCTTAGCCTTATCATTCTATCCCTACTACTTTTTTTTGAAAAGAGAGGTTGAGCGACTAAGTAACAAACAGTTCTCGTAGAAAAAAACTTTTTTTTGAGATACTTTCATTAGGATGTCATATGCTCCACATTGGGAGCGAAAATGGATACAAATAAATGGATAAGATTTACCGAGCCCCTTGTTAAGATATTAGCAGCCCACCGCTGATGTTATCTTTGGCAAAAAAAAACAATAAATAACTTTACGCTTTTGAAATATGTTGATCGAATTTATTAATCATTGTCGAATTTTATGAAGTGCTTGGAATGATATATAATAGATAAAGTGTCGTTATAGAAAATGATTATCTCGAAACAAAGTTTTTTGACTTTTCGCCTTCTGCCAGTCTACTGACGATGTATGATATCTGGACTAATTTCATCTGCCTAATTAAAAGAAGTTATGTTAAATATCGACTTGTGACCATCAAACATATAACAATTGAGTCAATTTTCTGTATTTTTTTTATGAAGTAGTATTAGTAAATTGCTGTGTGTAAATATTACTTTGCAACTTCAGTTTGTGTCATCAAGGGCGTTAATTTTTCCCAATTTGTTGTGACAACTTTTTAGAGTAATGGTCTTACATGGGGTGGTTTATCATTACATTATTGCTCCATTTATCAATCCGCTTTTTCTTCTGCTTATTTTGATGACATGTTGTATAAAAAAATATATGATAGTTTTAAACTAGTTAGTTTTATTTACAAGTCAACAGGTATAAAACATTTTCAAGCCAATCTTTCTAAGCTAAAAAATATGTTTAGTTCACACACACACGGATACACACATTTATCCATAATAAAAACGATAGCAATAGAAATTACAATATTTTTTAGATAAGAAATCGCACATGTATGCTAGCAAAAAAAAAACTACAACCAAAAAGTAAACCAGAATTTATGATATAAAATATAATTACACTCAACACGATTTAAAAATAACATTATTCCCTAAATTAGAAAACACAAGTGGTTAACGGATTTCATAATAACATAAAATTAACCACACAGCACATTAGACATGTTATAAATTTCTAGCGATGAAAGCGATTTATGTCCAGTACAGTCCCAGTGTATTATCAAGTAGCGATGAATAGTATTATTTTTTCGTAATTAAAATACATACTATAAATAATATTTTGTGTTATTTACTTATTGGGTCTTTATAATTACGATTTTCTATATCACAATGTTATTTTTTGAAATAACAGTTTTTTTAAATTCAGGGAACTTGTGGAATGTGTACCATTTATTAAAAGAGTGAGTGTGTATGTTGAAAACAAAAAACGTAAGTGGGTCGCTAATAATGGTTAACTGAAATTGAAAAAAGCTCTGGCAATAGGCATCTCATGTGTTCAATGAAAAAAAGATCTGGAAAATTATTAATTATATTGGATGTGTATCCAAAAAGTACAGATTGATATTATTCATTTTAAAGGAATTCTGGCATACTATCATGTTATTATTATGAATGCGATACAGAATAATTTAATTGATTCCCCACAGGCGTAGTATTTAAGACAATTACATCGACATACAATCAAATTTTTATTTACTCTTTCTGGTAATACTACAAAACTATGGTTTTTGGAATTCGCATTTTGCAATTTGAATGTAGACTTCTGAAAAAAATATTTTTATTGTTTAATATTGCCGATTTAAACTGGATTTTCAAACATCTTATCTTACGTTTAAAAACATTCACTTGTTGAGCATGAAATGTGATTCAATGCAAAAATAATATTACAAAATATATCGAACATGTAAAATTTATTTTGCTTGATTAGACCGGCCGTTTGGTTTCTGGGCAGATGGAGGCTGTCATCTTATCACATCTCACATTCACTTAAGCCTCTTTTAAACCAACCGAGTACGTGACCGGGTGATTGATCTCGGCCGAATACAAATCACCCAAATACAAAGCCGAATGCGACGCATGGGATTTGGCTGAGCAATCTGACGAGTGATTTTAAGCGAGCTAATGAGTAGAAACCATTAATATTTACTCGGCCGAGAGGATAATCCCACCACCTGTAGCATGCCATCGCTGACACTTTTTCATCTCTGATTAGGTGTTTGGCGAGTGTTGTAGAATTGAACAAAGCACACAAAAAAATAACTAAATCGAATCAAAATATTATATCCGTGTAGACCAGTGATGCACAACCTTTACCTTTTAGCGGGACGCATAAAACAAATAATCGTGGGTTCGGGCCGCAAAGAAAACAATGATTTAAAGTACACTCAATCCTTATTTATACAGAACGTATGTACGTTCCATGTAAACAGCCTTTAAACCGTGTAAAAGAGATTAAGTGAATTTAGGTAAATGAGTAATAGGTTCCATTATATTATTTTGACCGTGTTATTTCGAAAACGTGAACATAAATAAACCATGGAAAAAAGGATTATGAGTACTTGCTTATTAAAAATCGTTTCATTGTAAAATATTTATGTTTCATTTATATGCAATTCATAAGTTAATGCATTCTTAGTCTTTGTTAATTTTTAACATTTTTTTTTAAATTGACATATTTGTAAGCCTGTTTCTATGAACCGATTTATTCTCCTTCATTGAAGAAAAAGCTTGCTTACATTTATTAAATAAATGTTTACATGAAAAAAATATGTTTGAGAAAAAGATTTAAGGGTCGTCACCAAATTCAAAAAGGGCCGCAGTTTGTGCATCACTGGTGTAGATGCTTACTCGGCCAATATTTTTGCTGGGCCGGAGACTATGCAGCGTACTTGGTTGGTTTATAAGAGGTATTTGCTATTATGATTTTAAAATCAACTGTTGAGTATGCCATTTGAAAATTTCAAATATTTTTGTCATTCTCATGTTTCAGTGTGAATGATAATGTTAATCTTTCAAAAGATATTTGAAACCATAATATGATGAATGTGCAAGCTTGTAAACATGAATGTACAAGTTATGACTACAAGTAAGTGTGACTGTCAGGGAAGTTATAGATCTGCGATAGTTTTTTCTACTGCTTTTATTATTAATATCTTATGCAATGTTAAATAAATCAGTAGAGGTCTCAATTTTTAAAACTCATTTCTTTTGCAAGAACGCTTATTGTCATTAGAGTAAGCATGTCAATTTACAGGCACAAAGATTTACTGCATTTAAATTTGAACAAGAGTCGACAAGAAATGTTGAGATTTATTTACCAATATAACTTATTGCAATTTTTTTTAAATCCATGTCCGCTCCCAATTTGAAGCATATAGCCTACTAATGGAGGTAACTCAACAGAACTTTTTCTACAAAAACTGCTTGCTACTCACTTGCTCAACCTCTCTTTTTCTAAGAGAGTAGGGGTAGAAGGATAGGGTTAAGACAGGACTAGTTAAATGATCTCAAGGGTTCGAGTCCTAGTACAAACAGCTTTCAATTGATTTCTGTTCGTAGACATGGGTGTTTGCGATGTCTAAAATTGCCCTACCACTCTGTATGTTAAATTACCCACAATCGTCCATCAACTCTGTTCAATCCTTTATATTTTTATAGAATCTGACAATTTTAAATTAGTTGCTTACTTATCGTTGATAAATGTAGACGATGTTAGTGGTAACAAGTGCTTGGAATTAAATCTTCCAGTGCTCAGAACGCGTCTGACTCGTCCACGTATACTTTGCAGCGATGCCCTCGACGCGACTCACGCACCCAGCTGTAGTTCACTGTATCTCACTCATGCTAAAGCTGCTCTTACACCGAATATTTAATTTTATATATATTTTAAGCATTTATCAATGAGGCACCGCACCAATGTTTGCAGAAAAGTTGGAGCAGTGAATGGGTTAATATTCTTTAATTTATTATTCATACATAAAAAGTGAATCACATATCATAGCTATCGAAATTTTAGCAGCTCATAATTATTTATTTCATAATAGATATAATTTAAGATTTCGACTGAAGGTGCTTGGTGGAATTTCAATATGAAATTTGAATCGTTCAAATTATGTACATTCTCACAGATTTTGTCACTAACGACCAGTGTTTCGCCTTTCGGCATCTTCAAACGTTCAAATGCACGAATGAACTTTAACTGACGCTTAGTAAATGAATGTTTCGTGTTTATATAAGAGATAAATGTATCATTGAGCTTAGAGCCATTGCTGGCGAAACGGATAAGCTTATGGGAATGCCCACAGATTTGAGTAGTAAGTAGTTTCAAGAATTATATTTATTTATTTGTCGGCAAAGGTTTTATGATTATATTTATATAGGGTATAGAAGTGGAGATCCCATCCAGATAAAGTTCATCCGTGCACTTGAATGCCTGAAGATGCCGAAAGGCGAAACCTGGGTCGTAAGTGACAAAATATGTGAGAATGTACATAGTTTGAACGATTCAAATTTCATAATAGATGTTTGAAATTTGTTCAAGAATAAATGGTAATAAGTTCTGTTAAACATTCCAAAATTTTTGGTTTTAACTTAAAACCAGTAAGAGTAAAATTAAATATTGATGCTGAAATATTATATATGTGATATTTTCTTTTAGCTATCGGGAGGTCAGCAGCTCAATTGGATATCATCCATGTGACTTTCTTTGCTGATTCAGGAAGAAGAAGTTGGGTTTCATCTAATTTTCTCATGAAGTTCAATGGGCTTGATGATTTTAACAAATTGAAAATGGAAACCCCGCCAGAAGTAAGTTTTTATAATGAATATACACCTTAATATACAAGTTTAAATATCTTTAAACTAAACCCTCAAAATATACGAACCAATCAGTGAATTCAATCAAAAACCAATAGATTCTGTACTATATTTACTACATAATTATTTATGTTATTTTGTGTATATAATATAACTACTGCATTTCCTCGATTATAAGATGCAAGTTTTTTCCTTTTTGTTAGTATTTGAAAGCGAAGTTGACGATATTGTGTTTTTTTTTTAAATTTATGATATATACAATGAGGGGTGCCTCTTACAATCAATGGCGTCTTATAATCGATGAAATACAGTTTTTTTTTATTTTACCCATTTTTATAACTACGAGTAAATATATTATGAAAAGACAAAATATTCCTTTGTACTTTATTTCCACTTTATTTATAAAAGTCAGGACCGGTTTCGCTCACGGCGAGCATTTTTAACTGATGTATCTCTTTTTAACAGCTTAACGACTGCACGTTTTTTTTTATAAAATTTTGCGAAAAATTGTAATTTTACTAAATTCATTATAATTTGTAAGCAAATTGAGATATCTTTACAAAATTTAATTTTCTTAGCTTCCAGATACATTGCCCATACGCATATATGTGTCCGCTGGCCAGCAACCGTTGTTTTTCAAAGACGCAAATACGCGTCCATGGTCGTTAAGCTGTTAGTATAATGCCTTTCCACCAAGTATTGAGAGTGAACACTCTAAAAGTGACCAGTTTATATCATCGTTGATACTACAATAGGATGTACGTAAAACATAATCAAAAAAAAAAAAATGTATATGTAGATGGCTTAAAATGCAAATTTGCCAACTCCATTTTGACAATTTTACAAGAGAGTGTGAAAACTGATTATTTTGCTATTTTTCTACAAATTGAGAAAATTTCAAAACTTTAATTATATATATTATTCAAACAAACATACTTGTAATGTAAAATTACACACAATAACGTTTGTTTAATTTTTATTGATGATTTTGGGAATTACAAAAATTACTCGTTAGGATATATTTTTTTCAAAGGAGTTATCTTTTTTTATTTTTATTATATTTTGTTGTTATTCTAAACATCATAATTACAAATCTTACATATAAAACAAAGAACGTTATGTGTACTCGGAGGATCCTGATCGACCGAAGTTGAATATTCGAAGAGTAAATTAATTAGTAAAGAAATGTGCAATAAAATTATGACACCTCTTAATTTCAATGTAAAATCATGCTTTTAAAGAACTTGAGCCCACTAAAATTATGTAATTGGTCAGGACTAACAGTGAAAGCACTGAATACCTTTATTATCCAAGCAACCATTCTTATCATGTGTATATTAGGTGGTAAATATATAAGCAATTTTTCATTAAACAACCAACCATTATTAATATTATAAGTAATATTATACAATAAAGTGGATGGAACCTCTATATTCGTCAACCTCCATATTCCACATATTCAATTTTCATTACATTTTGATTAGCGGAAGAAATCCAAATTTTTATTTTTATTTTTCGTTATAATTTCCACCAGCACGGGCATTAAACTAAATCTCTGTTTCAAATGCGTTTTGAGGCGACGTCGGAAAGTGCACTTATTTTTTTAGAATAGAATTTCGGAAAGATCACTTCAATATTCTCTATTGTTTGAGGATAATCGATAAGGTATGGAGAGAAGTGTCTTCCAAGATAATGATGTTAGTTAGATCGACCCCATAGGATTAAAAGAGTTAAGGTGGTTTCAAAATTAACCTACATTTTTAGCGCAGAAATATATATATTATACTCAAAATTGTATGAAAACAGTTTTAGCGGGTTTTGTGAGTAAGTAAGTGCTTTATACATAAATTTTGTTTTTAATATAGATTAATTATATGCTTGTTACAGATGAAGAAAAAAGACCCGAAATGTTGCAACGCATTCAACGTAACCGCAAGTAAAAAAATTAAATGGTTGTCAGCTGTCAGCGAGGCAGAGATGCTTTTAAGAAGGCCTGCAGAACTTCGAGAAGAGTTTTTCATAGCTATGTTTTTAAATACAGAATATTGCACTCAATCCGTAGAAAAGCCAAAAAAGCAAAGGATTGCAAAAATTCAGAACGAAGCTGAGTCAAATTTTTCATTGAGTGAATCGTTGTTTGATAGTTTATTCACTACGGAGAAAAGTCCAGTAAAAAATAAAATCATCGACGCTGAAGAAATCTGTACTACGCCTGACAGTTTTGTTAAGAAGTGTAACAGTGTTGATGTAACCGATTTTGTCAGTGCTTGCTTAGATAATATAGTGACGAAGACTGGAAATAAACAAATACAAGTACAGTCTCATATGGATCGCTGGCTTATGAAAGCTAAACAGCCAAAAGAAAATAAAAATAAATTGAGTTTGTCCAAGAAAAAGACAGTGCCGGTCAGTGATGCTAACAAAAGTAATGAGAACTTAGAGGACAATGAAAATTTAAATAAAAGCGCAGATAAGTCTGCAGTCCCATTAAAAAAACGTAAACTCTCACCCAAAACTACTCCAGTGAAAATGTACGCATCGGTTGATACTGTCAACTCTTCAGAAATGTCTGAAAACTCAAATGAAGAGAAGCTGGATAATAATGTTAGTCAACTGTCTTTATCGCACAAAAAAAACATTATAAATCAATTAACAGACAGCTCAGAATCTTCATTGGAAAGGCATGAAATCAATAAAGGCATTGAAATGATTAAGTTAAATATTCTGAAGAAAGTGTCACCTGGTAGAAAAACGCCCACTGAAAAAAGTCTTTCAGGCAAAGAAATAAAAGATGATGGTAATTTATCGATTACTACTAGCACACCGAATTCCAAACGGCTTAGAAGTCATCAAACACATTCCGTTTCTCAAAGTCTAATTTTAGAAGATAGCATATGTGCACCCGAGAGTGATAGTGATGAAAGCCATGCAGAATCGTCTGAACATGTCCGTTTGTTAAAAAAAAAATGTAATTCACAGTATGATAACCCGGAATTCAAACAATTTCTGGATCAGAATAGGGATGACTTCTTTGATAAGTTACCACACTTGCCAGAGGATGAATTTATGTCATATTTGTATAAGACTTGGGAGTATCGTCAGATACTGAAGACTGATAAAATGAAGGATGTCGATGAGGTTTGCCTTGTTAAAGGGATGACTGATGATATCGAGCCGACGCAGCCCAAGAAAGTGAAGAGAAGGCCAAAAATTCCTAGCGAAGCGTCTCATAGTCCTGTCACTGCTCGTGAAAAGCCGCAGAGGAAGAAATCTCTCAGGACGTATTATAGTGATAAAGAATCCGATGATGAAAATTCAGAATTGGATTCTTCTAAATTAGATGACGCAAATCAACATGAAAGTAAACCAGGGTCTGTTGCTAAAGCACAAAAAAAACAAATTGAACCAAAACCAAATGACAATATCTCTGATCATGATAAATTGACTCTTAATGTAAAAACAGCGAAAAGTATAAAAAAGTTGAATAAATCGCAAATTGATGAACCAAAGGTTGAAGATAATACAAACATCGAAGATGAACCGATCTTGGATGCGTACATGGCTTCATTGAAAATTATCAAACCCAATCTCTTCAAAGGTTTATTGAAGGAAAAAGTTTGTGAAATTTGTGAAAGTCCAACTAATTTAGTCAAATGCAAAGGACCATGCGGAGGAATGTACCATCTGCTCTGTGTTCAAAAGCAATTAGAACCGTCTTCGACTAAAGATGTTGGCAGCAATAGCATAAAAAAGAAAAAGAAACATAAGAAAAATAATTATATTGTGCTGACAAAGAAAAAATACAACTCAAATATCAGCAAAACTGATAATAACATCGATAAGTCATCAGCGATCTTAAAAAGAAGCTTCGGTGAGATATCAAAACCAGGCAGTAAAGTGGTGACAAATAATGAATTGGACGGAGAATTGGAAATTTCCCCGTCCCCGCACTGCGATGACAATTCTGCAGTAAATGATCTATCTAATGGACATTCGACACCTGATAACTCAGATGAAAATATTTCGGTGACATCATCAGTTCACATTGTCACAAACGCAATCGATTTTGAATCACAATTATCAAAGAAGATGCAAGAGATGATTGATAGTATGATAAACACTGATGACACATCGCAGGACGTTTCCTCTGCATCTTCTAGTGCTGAAGGCTGCGATTGGAGTGGGATGCAAGCCGGCGAATGTGTCATTGAAGATGCGACCAGGAAAAAAGTACACCATAAAGATGACACGGTAAAAAAAATATTAGAGCCCTCGGTTGATCCTGAAATGTTTAAATGTAACGATTGTCAGAGATATGATATACCGCCGTGTTTTGTATGTAAATCGATAGCATCGCCTAAAACAGACTGTACGGATCGCCAGCGCTGTACTGTAACGCATTGTAATAAATTCTTCCATATGGATTGTATGAAATCTTGGCCACAAACGAAATACACAACAAGTGGCGTTTCAAAATATACCAAAAAAGGCAGAGTTGAGGAATGTCAAGAGACATTGTCATGTCCCAGACACGTGTGTCACACGTGCGTATCTGACGATCCACAAGGATGTAAGACTCGGTTTTCGGCTGACAAATTGGCTAAGTGTGTCAGGTGTCCGGCTACTTATCACTGTTTTACGCAATGCGTTCCGGCTGGATCCAAGATTATCACTGCATCACAAATCATCTGCCCGAAGCATTGCAATACAGGGTAAGGGGTTATCTGTGATATTCATCAATATATATATATATGCAGGCACTAGTTATAAGATTCGAAAGGATTTATTGGCATGTAATTTTATATTAAGTAATTTTAATATTTCTTTCCTTAGATCAAATAAACGCGTTAAGATACCATATCACGTCAACACATCATGGTGCTTCATTTGTGCCAAAGGGGGTTCTCTAATCTGCTGCGAGACATGTCCAACATCATTTCATGCTGAATGTCTGAATATATCTCCACCGGAAGGTCAGTGTCATTGCAATAATAAATTATTTTTTTATGAGTAATATAGTTAGTCTGCTTCTTTTCAACATTGTCTATTGTAAAGACAAAGTTAAAATAATGCAACAATCTCAATTATATTTATTTGTCATTAATGCAATGCAAATTACGCAAATTTGTCTGGGGTCACTTCGTACCCCACTGGTTCCTGATCCTATTTTTGATATTTCAGTACCTGAGTGTTAAACAAATAAAGTTTTTTAATTATTCTTACTTTTTATTTTATTGCTTTTTGAAATGTACAGATGTTCTCAGAGTATAAAAATCTTTAAACTATATATGCTTTAAATCAGTGTTTCTTAACTGTATTGAAAGAATCACCTCCTTTTGCAGAAATAAATTATCCAAAATTATCTAACGAAACTCCCCCCCTCTCACCGAGGAATTTGAAATCCCCAATTCCCTATACTTTTCCCCAAAATATCTCTGAAACTCTTTTTTTTTTAGCTCACCGACGAATTTGAAATCCTCAATTTCCTATACTTTTTCCCCAAAATATCTCCGAAACTCGTTTTTTTTTAGCTCACGAATTTGAAATCCTCAATCGCCCCCTCGCAATCCTACAGCGCCCCCCAAATTCTGAAAAATTAAAAAAGCCCCCCCAGACTTCTAATCGCCCCCCAGGGAGCTGTACCGCCCCTGTTAAGAACCACTGCTTTAAATGAATTAAAATACTAGCAAGTCTCTCTGGCAGTCTGGCCAACTAGCAGACTGGCAAAAAGCGTTGATTTTCTGGGATTTTTACTCAGGTTTTCTCGACACAGAATGCCAAGTTGAGACACTAGCTTGTGTTGGGTTAAGTACCAGTGACTAGGGTCAGATTCTTTGAAGTGTAGTAAATATTGATTGTTAGTTTGTCTTTTCTAGGGGGTTTCATCTGTGAAGAGTGTGAGACGGGGCGCTTACCACTTTATGGCGAAGTTGTTTGGGTAAAGCACGGTAATTATCGTTGGTGGCCTGCATTAGTTCTTCATCCGTCAGAGGTACCGTCGAATATAAACACGTTGGCTCATGAACCTGGACAGTTTGCAGTTAGGTTCTTCGGCGGATATGATTACTATTGGGTTAGCAGTGGAAGAGTATTCCCATACCAGGAAGGTATTATGTTTGTTCATTTTCATGCAAAATTCAACCACTATTATACGTCTCATGAAAGTTGCAATTAATATATTTTTTGTTATATTTTTATTTAGGTGACACTGGTCATGCAAGCGGCGGAAAAAAATCACTGAACAGTGCCTTTATGACTGCTATCCATCAAGCTCAACAAGCTTTCTCCATCATTAAAAGTCAGTACTTTATATTATATAATGCTTTTATAATTAAACGTCTTTTTATTGAATTCTTATTATTTAATGAATGGATAATATTACGCTTAAAGAAAACTCAGTATTTGCTTTCGAAAAGGCTTGTAAAATTCAGTAAAATCCTAATATATGAATAGTAAATTCTGGATCCTTCAGTGTTTTCACCTTTGATTTCCTTACTACACGTGAAAACTATATCTGCTGGGTAGTCCCAATGTATGTAGATAGGATTTTATATGTAAAATTCTTTAAAACAAACAGTAAATGGAGTGGAGACAACACATTATGTTGTTTGAATATAATGAATTGATGATAATGCACACACTATGATTGATTGTTAAATTTATTTATTGTTTTCACTGCTTTGGCATTTACTTAATACTAAAAGCTTAATAACATGAATTGTTTGTAGGTCTCAAAGAGACATGTTCCAATGAAGGAGAGTTAAAAATGAGCTTGCTGCCACCACAGTATATTAAGTTGAAAATGAATCGAGTGGTCGGAGGCTTAAAACTAACTCCGGGAGAAGGAGCAACGCCTCGATGCGGCTGTGATCCGCAATCAGAGAAACCGTGTGCCCCTGATTCAGATTGTCTCAATAGGTATTTTTCACTTCACTTTTTTAATAATTCAACCTGCATTCATAGATTGGCTGTTGTCAAGGAGATAATTTTTCAATTGATTGTAGAATGCTATTGACGGAGTGCTCTGCGGGTGTATGCGCCGCCGGAGACAGGTGTTGCAACCAAGCTTTTGAGAAGCGAATTTATCCACATTTGGTACCCAGCAGAACAGCTCATAGAGGATGGGGTCTTAAAACGTTGGTCGACATCAAGAAAGGTAGGCTATGTTGCAATGTAAATAGTAGAAAGTTTGGTAGACATGGAACTAGGTACAATTTTATGTGAATTTTTTGTCACTGGTGTTAAATATTTATATTGTCAATCTCTTCAAATTGTTTGCTCTTCAACATTTGCGTATTTGGCTTTCACCTGAAACTTTATTTGGCAGTGTAAGGATATAGCTTTTTATTGACAATCAATTCATTGATGAAGTTGATATTTATTGACTGCAGATATTCTCACAGGCTCATTCTATTATTAAATCACAGTTTTTAACTCTTGGTTTATACTCTGAATTTTACTAATTTTTTATTCACTGAACTTTTGATAGTTTACCAATAGGATTTGTTATAAATTTATTGCACAATTATCTAAGTATTTTTGTGCATTTCCGGTCCATAAAGTTCAGTATGATAGATTGCAAAATGTGTGCTTCATAATTGTTATCAGCATATTTATATAACAATATAATTATATTTATTACGCATGGTTGAAAGTTCTTTCTTTCAATATACTTTTGATGCCGTTGAATCATTTAAGTGAATGTAATGTTTTTAGGGGAGTTTGTAATTGAATATGTCGGAGAGGTCATTGATGAAGCAGAATTTCAAAGAAGAATGGCTAGGAGACAAGAGATGCGCGATGAAAATTACTACTTTTTAACACTCGACAAAGACAGAATGATTGACGCAGGTCCTAAAGGAAATGTCGCCAGGTAAAGTCAAAATATATTAATGATTAAAATTATATTGACTTCCATTTATTTATTTGATTTTCACTGCATGAATATTCAGTCACCATAATCTAATAGTAACTCTTTATTGCTTGTTTTCTAGGTTGTTTCATGATCACAATTGTAGATATATTTTCGTTTTCGTTGACTGTTAATGTATGAAGGTTCCAGTGTGTTGGGCTATCCTGATTAACTCAGCTGTGTTTTTAATTTGTATTCCTTTTTTAAGGTTTATGAATCACTGTTGTGAGCCCAATTGTGAAACTCAAAAGTGGACGGTGAATGGAGATACAAGAGTCGGACTGTTTGCTTTGAAAGATATTTCTGCTGTAAGTTTTTTTATTTTATCAGAAGATGCACTATTATATTATTATGTTAGACTATCTTTTTCTTTTATGAAACCAGCAGTTTAGAAAAATAAAATGTTTGCTATTTTTGCAGGACTCTGAAGTAACATTTAACTACAACCTGACTTGTGCTGGTGACGATAAGAAAACATGTCTCTGCGGTGCTAAAAGATGTGCAGGATTTATCGGAGCAAAGCTTAAGCAGGTAAGATTATTTGAATTTTTTTAATGATATAAAATCAAAATTGACAATCTGTTTTATATCATGATGCATCTTCAGATTGAAGGCGCTTGTTAGAATTGTCATTTCACTTAAAATTATGGTCAAGCATTATTGTGATAGCTAAAAATAATCTACTACACTATTAAATTCTTGAAAAGCCATGTTGGATTATTGCAGTTGAAAAGTTAGTATGTTGTATAAATATATATGTATATCGTCAGTATACTGCCCGAAAACGTTAAGTCAAAAATTGAGTGTTTTGAGTTATGAATGCAGATCGATAGATTTAAACATCCTCTATCGTCTGAAAAAAACAAACTCACTCATATAAAATTTATTTATTAAGATTTTTATAGAAATAAGTCAATTTCGTTGGAAGTTATTACTGGTAGAAACCTATAAATAACTTAACACTTAATAGCCTTACAGATTTCCAAAATATCAAAACAATGTTTTTTGACTTCTTTTTTGAGTTCTTGATGTCTTGAAAAGACTTATTCAGAAAAACTATTGCATTTGAGGCGGACTCCGAATACCATTCCAATTTTTCAAGGGAATTTAAAATACACTAAATTAAATTTGTGTTAAGCTGTTAACTAAATATATATATTTTGAAATGTAATTTACATTTATTTCAAGCTCTAAAGTATTTCCCACTGATAATCTTTTTAAATTACTTTGCATAAGAAATCATCCTTGATATTATTTTCAGGAAGAACCGCAACCTAAAAAACCTAAAAAATTGCTGCAAAAACGACGAAAGAAGAGAAAACTGACTGTGAAGCCATCAGATTTAGTTTCAGTTTCAAGTCCCAGCACATCTAAAAGAAGTCTGGCACTGAGTAAAGAAAGGAGAAAATTAGTTCCAGCATGTAAAATAGTAACACAGAAAGAAGAAACGATTGATCCGAGTAGCATCGAAGCAGACCTCATGTTAATAAAACAAGCCGTGACGGATGTGGAAACGAGGGATGATGGAGAAAGAAAACAGCTAGAAAAAGAAGCGAAACCTGCTCAAAATCAGTTGTTGAATGGAGATTGCAGATTAAATGAGGACGTATCTACGGATTCAGAGAGTAAAAGGAATACACCGATTACCTGTGTTGAAATTCCTGATTCAGCACCGCAATTAGAAGATTGTAATGCTATCGTTTATGAAAAAGGTGTAGAATATAAATTTGACGATTTAAAAACTGATGATACAAACTTGAAAGCCATTAAAAGAAAACGTGTAGGTGAGCCGATAGAAAATAGTCCAAAACATTCGCCGATTGATAAAATAAAACGCCCCCGATCTAATAGTGTTTTTTTTAGTAAATCTGTTACATACATTGGTGATAAAAGTTCTTTATCAGAAGTTACAGTCGTGGTTGACAAATCTTATGCAGATAATTATAAGGTATCTGAACAAAACGGGATTGCCACCTCGGAGTCTATAAACAATGGAGTAGATTTTAAAGAGAATGATAAAGTCGATTCAACTGATGTCAGTTTAAGTACAAAGAAACTTCGCGGTAGGCCGAGGAAAAGTGTCTGAGATGATTCAAAAAGTTGGAATCGTATCTTGTTAAATTGAGTGCTTTTAATTACCTCACAGAGCATATCTTTCGTGGTTAACAAATAGACAAATTGATAAGAGTGGCAAAAAGTTAACACTAATAGATCAGCTCCGTGAGGCTTTTCAGCACGGTCTAAGCTCGTCGATAGATCGACGCTCTGGGGCTAAAACGGTGTTAAATATAATAAATAGTCCTCTATTCATATCGGCAGTTTTGTGTACATAAAGTCTTCTAGAATGAAACAGCTTTGTATTTTGTTTGTGGTTGTTAAAAATAGTTAGTATAAATGTTGACAAATAAGGCCATTTATTTAACATTTATGATACATACGATCTGGAAGTAAATATTTTGTTTCTGTAAGTATGTTTTGTATGTTTATACCATCAGATTTTTTTAATCATCCATTCACTAAATTTTGTTTCTAAGTTGTTTTTCTAAGATGTTCATTTTGAATGATTTTTACCGCATAAATATTAGGATTAAGTTTTAGGTACATAGAAAATTATTATTGATCATTTTGTCATCCATCTTGGGTTCCCTATTCCTAAAGAAATTGAACACCATCTGTAACAAAAACCTATATTTAGACTGAGTTATAAAAATAATAATTGGTTTCGACTGCGATATGATCTCGTAATGTTTTTACTTGATTCGTGTAGTGCTCTTTTTACTTTGGAAGTTAAATTATTTTCAACTATTTATAGACTTGACCAAAATTTTTTAGTATTTTAAATTTTAAAAGTGACATACTTATTGTTAGATTTTTTTGCTTGTTACGTAATAGATAATACCAATTCTATTGAGTTTATATTTATGTTTTAATTATAATATATTAATCCATACCTATTTGGCAAAAGCAAACATGTTCTTGTTTAAATCAATATTGTGGCTCGACATTATTTTGACAAGGCACTGAATGAAATATCTATTGGTCTTTCAGTATGCTTTTGTTATTTTATAGAGAATGATTTTATGAGTGCTTTACGGCCCCTAGTCTTCGTCTTGGAATTGTTACTTGTTTACATCAATAGTGCTTTAGATGGTGACTGTGAAACACCGGCTGCATATCGTCACCTCAATACCAAAACTAGGTAATTTGATTTACTATGTTTTTGAGATATCTTTTGAATATGATCTCACATTTCCTTCTACAAAATTTAATTAAACAATATTTGATTGTTCAAACACCATTTTTATTTTGAAGAATGATAATAACTCAGATGTATGATAATTAAATAAAATTTTCCTTTTCTTCAAAAAACTTCATTTTCCCAACAATTATCAAATCAGAGTTACCTAGTTGTAGTATTTAGGTGGTAATATACATATTGGGTGGTGGTACACCAACACGTTCCTGGGTGACTTCTACATACCCAGAGGTATTCTCGCAGTAGGTCAGTCCTATTTGACACAGGATCCACAATTATAATCGCTGCTCCTACATAAGTTACTCCTGAGGATCTGTGCTTCGCCTCCTACTGTGGAGCATCATCTTCTTTGATGACTATCCGTCAATACCTCCTCCATCTTACTGCACAAGCTTACTTACTGTTCAAAGCTGTGCAAAGAGGTGCAAATGGTGATCTAGCTTTTATTCAAGCTTGGGGAAAACGCTTCGATGGTGTATAAAAGTGACAGCAATATTGCCTGACATCATTTCAAAAGGCAATGCTAGACTTGGTTCGTATACGATGGCCATCGCCAATGTGTGGTTTCAGAGATTTAATCTACACCTATTTGCTTTTAAACAGGAATTAATATATTCCATTTAATAACTTGGCGGAATCAAACGGAGAGCAAATTCGAATTACTAAACTGTCAATATTTCAGCGCATGGTAGGCACTACACAACAGGTAGATCTTGAGCAAATGCTTTTAAACACTCTGGGCAATCATTTGAAAGCGTTCAAGAGTTATTTGTCCGGCGAAAGCTGGAAATCCATAATAGGTGATGGTAGATACAACATTGAGTACCATGAGAAGCAGAGATCCAGTAATAATTATTTATTTTCGCATTTTTAGAATCAAAAATTTACTGTGTACACTGCCAAAGACATTTTAATTTAATGGTTTTCAATTTAATCGCTTTTCTGGTATTTTCAAATTAAATACTTTCACTGCTGACATTTAGAATTCAGTTAAATTATTCAAGAAAAAAAAATACAGAAATTAAAAACAAATGGCATATTTAACAATAATTTCAAGACAACCAACCGTTAGTAAAAACACAATATTCCTTTGTACTTCATTCCACTTTATTTAATATGTCAGGACCGGTTTCGCTCATTACGAGCATCGATGCTCGTAATGAGCGAAACCGGTCCTGACATATTAAATAAAGTGGAATGAAGTACAAAGGAATATTGTGTTTTTACTAATATAATGCCTTTCCACCAAGTATTGACAGTGAACACCCTAAAAGTGAACAACCAACCGTATTTGCAAAGGCTGCTTAAAGATCATTAAATTAAAAACATTGAATCAAATTTTTAATTTTAAATCACAGTATTGACTCTCATCCTTTGCTAATTAAAATTTAAAATCTAAGTAGTCAATTATTTATATTTTACTAATTAATTTTCTATTTTGGAATTTAATTTATAAAATTACATGACAAGTTTGGGTTGCTTTTTTATTTCAGATATTCAAATTTTTATTTTGATTGAAATTTATAAACCATACATCACATACAATAGTACCCCTAATGTTTTCAGATTTATCAAGCACCTATGCGTGCTGGTAAATCAGTTTTAATTTAAAAAAAAAGTGTCGGTGCTGAGCTCCTGTCATTGTTATTTATACATTTGAAAAAAAAAAGTCTCTGGGTGGAAAGGACTGGTATGATTTTCGTTTGGCGTTTTATATATTTTTGGATTATATTTTTTTTTAAGTCGTAAGTAACTGCTTGATTAATATTTTTTTGTTTATTTGCATTTCGTATGGACATATTTTAATTTGTATTTCTAAAATAGATACCTTTTCATCTGGCTTATCTACTTAATATTTTTAACAGACACTTCAAAATGAATGTAGATGAATTAAACCAAAGAGGATCCATCACTTTTTTCAGTCTTAAGTATATTTATTATAACATTTCATCAGTGTAAAAAAGATTATTTTTACATTTAGATTGAATTCAAATTCACTAAGTATTGCATTCAAATGAATATTGATGTATTTAAATCCACTAAGATTCTTTTTTACTCACTGGGCACTGAATTCATTTTATAAAAATTCTTTCATTCTATTTTTTTTATCGTTTAAAGCATGTATATATTATATTTGGTATCTTCTATTGTAAAATGAAAAGAAATAAATGATTTTTAATTATGCATTGACACTGTTAGGGTTTCAGTGGATTAATTGCTAACTGTTCCGTATCGTCATCATACTGATGTTTTTACTTAATTCTAAGTTAACTTTAAATATGTATGAATTTTTTATTCTGTTCTCAGGGTGTTCATAGTGTTTATATAAATATCACTTTTCATTAGCTGTATTTAGTGACTCTTTACAATACTCATAATCTGAGCTAGGCAGAAGTCAATTAAAAAATCTACAGTGTACTAATTTTATTGATAATATGTCTTAACTTTCCACGCCATCTGCAGGGAGCTGCTATTTTTGTGATTTATCTCTCGAGTACAGCTTTTTCAGTTGAAAGTAAATATCAAATAAAAATAAAATTATACAGTGAGTAACCTTAAATCATACTACTTTCTTGTATATGGTTGGCCCTGGAATATTTAAATCCAATTTGTTAGGATGGCAAACATTCTTTCTTTTTTAAGTTTTTGTTTTACTGTGTGATCAATCATAAACATTTTTGTTTAACTTATTAATGTTGTAAAGTAGACAATTGTGAAATTATTTTAATTAATACTGTGGCAATCCTTTAACATGAATCCATGACACAAATGTTTTCATTCTTAATAATGCCTAGTTTAATATCAAAATATTAGTATTGCATAGAAAACCTTTTTCCTATTAATTTTTTTTTTTACATTTTTTGTTAGTTTTTTTTAGAAAACAGTTTCGAAATATCTTCCTGCGTGTCTTATTTTCAAGTTATTATATTTTGCATTTAATTGTACCTCAGAGAGTCAATGTAATTAAAAATCTTTTCTTTATACTGTCGATATTGTTATGTTAATAATGATTATTTCTAATGAAACTAATGCCTATTTGTATTGAAAAAAATCGTAAAGCATTAGTTATTTGAATGGGCCTGTAAAAAGTTAAGTTTTTTTTTGATAAATATGTGGAAGAAATGATCTAATCAATAAAAGGAAATGTAGCGAAAAATCATAATATATTGTTTTATTATTTCATTATCAAATTTATTACAAAAAATATTCATAAGGTATAAGCTATTTAGATTAAATAGATAATAATATATATACATACATTACTTGTATAAATGATACTACATATTTACACTAAGTAGATTGCACAGATTTATTTCCGAGGACTATTTCACTACAATTACACGACTTAAATTCATTATACTAATGTAGGACGTCTCAACTAGGAGAATACTGCATGTCGGTTATTATTTTCTGGGAACAATTGTTTTGATGAACGCTTCATCTGATGAAGATATTTTTTAGAGTTCGGTACCGATTAATATTCTGATTGGCAAAATAGGATCGACTTTAAAGCTATCGGTGAAACATCAAATTGAGTTGCATTTTCACACTGTTTTTACCATTGAAATATGAAATTTGAAGATGATATTGTGATGGTGCGTACCTACACATTTTATTATAACCTAATGCATATAAAACTATTTTATTTAAAGTAAATCAGATCCCATTTTTCAAAGCGCCGTTTCCGTTCATAATAACCCCGAATCTTTTTTTTCCTTCGTACTTGTGGAAAACATTATAATTCTTCTCGTAGTGTCTTTCAAATTTATATTTAATGAAATCGGCTGCTAGGTAAATTGTTCCTAAAGCTGTAGACGTTGTCAGTCTGACGAATTCGATATCAAAATTGATTTTCTTCTCTTCGATCATTTGAATGAAGCCAGGTTTCATGAAGTTCCAACTGAGCCACACTGATCCGACGCATACAATTTTCAAAGGACCTGACTTGTATAATGCAGGGTCCATTTTTGGAAGTAGTGCGATCACAGTTTGTGCCATTAGAGATCCCGCTTCTTTGAATAAGTGTAGACATAGTTGGTCACCCTCTTTGGCGCCTTCTGCAATTTTTGAACATAGACCTGGAAACAATAACATTTTGATATTTAGTTTGCACAGTGTAGTCACTATAAGTATGTGTGGCCTGCAATTTTTATGTTTAATGTCTGCACTACACTAATTAGAAGATTAGATTTGTTTAATTTTTATATGACACGAGGAAAATTATTTATAATCACAGACATAGTCTATAATTATTTATAGTTATTAGTCACATTTATAATTGTTTATGGTCGTACTGTTGCAAAATTTTGTTTTATAACTGAGTGAATTGCAAAAATTATGGCTCTACACAAGCACTGATTACAATATGTGCAAGAAATATATATAACATATAGTTGGTATTTATATTATCACAGTGAAAAGGAAATGGTGATTGAATATTAGTTAGAAGTGAGTAAGTATAAGAAAAAAATTGGTATGACAATATAGGTTTTCATGTAACTGTGTCCATTTCCAACGTGGCTTATATTAATTCCAAATAAAGCAAATGATCAAGTTGAGGGGGAGGAACATTCACATCACAGACAATCGTGCCTTCGTATACAAATCTATAAATCAAATTTATCAAACTATCTATAACTTTATTCAAACTTGTGAACACCGCAACCAAATTCAGCAACTTTGACTTGACCAAAAATAAAACGGTCTCATTTATTCTGTAAAATGTAAGATTTTTTTGGCTCACCGGCAAAAATTGGTTTTTCAAAATGTGCATAACAATGATCCAAAAGGTCTGTTCTTGTTTTGACGTTGAAATGTCTCTTGATCGCCCCCCAAACATATTCAGTTGGGTAGGGAGGTTGAACGAAGTTGTCGTGGTCATCAAACACTAATTTCACGGCTCGATGAGATATCCAAAATGCTGAAAAATTGTAAGTCATAATTAGTTATACTATAAACTATGGCAATAAGTGTTGCTGACATGCTATGATTCAATTCATTTGCCAGATAATACATTTATTCATTGCGTATTTACAAGGATTTTAATTCGGCAAATATTGTGTAGGGCAATTTTAGCCATGCTGAACTACTTCGGTAACTATTATAAAAGCATAATAATGTAAGGTTGTACACATGATATTTGCTGTGATAATATGTAAGAGACTTGTTCTTCAAAAATAAAGTTAACATTGATTCCTCATATTGCGATTCCAAGATGCACCCTTTTTTATATACCAATAATAAAAAAATAAAAACACTATGCTGCATTTTGTCGATTACTTGGTGCTGCTTTTTGATCATTTGCCAATCATGCAGTGACAAATGAAACATAATATATAAATTTGACAGGTAATTTTAACATTTTTTTTTATTGACGGCGAATTTATTTCATTATAATTATGTTTAATCAATGTTAAAAAAAAGTTTTAAAACCTATTTTTTCCCTCCCAAACCAAAATAAACAAAGACATAACAGTTTTTAACCGGTATTAGTGAATTTCAAAAATTTATTACCACTAGCTTCATCCCCTAAAAGATACCCCCATCCTCCACAGCCATGTTGTGAACCGTCAGGGTTGCAAAGAAGAGTATTTGAGCCCGTACCTGTAATAAAAAAGTGATAAAAATTGTGTTAGCAGCAGTCTCTTGAAAATAAGAGGTTCATTTTCAGCTAATCTTACCGAATGAACTAATAAAATAGTTCAATCAGTAGTTAGTGCTTACTATATTTGAATAAAATAAAAAAAGGCAATTTGGTTAAGAAAAATTAATTTATTGATAAACCAAAATAGATAAAAAAAATATATTTTGGGCATGTTGGTCTTTGTGACTTTATTAAATTTATTTAAAGTGATTTGAAATTGAAAGTGTGCGAAACATTTGCAATTTTCTTAATTAACACAATTTAAATGTATTATTTATTGTTTAGTTACATAAAAAAAAGGTATACATAAATCTTGTATTTATTTCTAATTTTATATTTAAGAAAAAAGGAACTTGGTTCCTAACATACTTTGTGTATTTTGTTTTTACTTTTCAAACAATGTATATAATTTTTCACTTTTAGGGTGTTCACTGTCAATACTTGGTGGAAAGGCATTATATTAGTAAAAACACAATAATCCTTTGTACTTCATTCCACTTTATTTAATATGTCAGGACCGGTTTCGCTCATTACGAGCATCGTCAACTGATAAGAAATATAAATCTGTTATATTTCTTATCAGTTGACGATGCTCGTAATGAGCGAAACCGGTCCTGACATATTAAATAAAGTGGAATAAAGTACAAAGGATTATTGTGTTTTTACTTATATAATTTTTGTAATGTAAACAAATGATATACTTCAAAAATATTCTAGCTCATTGCTGACTGCCCAAACTAGCAAATAAAAACACAATGTAGCAGAATCATTGTTCATCTTATCTGTAAGTATTATCTGTGAAGCAAAAATACAATCATAGAAAATACTTTTTTTAATAAAATTGTATACAATATCAATAATAATTACTGGAAATGTTATCTGATAATTGATAATCGAATTTTTAACCTTAAACTTGCAATTATTGTTACTTTGCACAAGTGGAAGTCAGTTCTTTCTTATGATATCAATAATGTTATCAGTGCTACTACAATAACTAATAAACTAAAGTAAAAATAAATTAATAATAAACAAAGTATGATTTTTTCACTTTTCATTCATAATAAAAAAGAAAAAAAAGATTTGATAACATTACAATGAAAAAAATAACCCTATTATTTGCGAGCAAATTCTAATCTTATTTTGAAGCAAAGTTACATTTTTTTTAATAGTTTCTACAAAGATTTTTTCCGCACATTTTACCTTGAAGTGGCAGTATCTTTATTATATGGATGGGGAAACTGAGGAATGTGTGATGTAAATTTTAATGTTTTCATTGAAATTACTTTATAGGCTTTTGGTAATTTACTCAAATGATACATAATGATCAATAAGTACGAATATGAATTTAATCTGCTAGCATTAAATTTAATAACATTAAATTATAAATATAAAATAGTAGTTTTCAATGGACCCATAAGTTGTATTATGTGTTTACTGGAATACAGATAAAACATCAATTTGTTCCAATTTCAACACCACCTTTGTCTGGTTATTCTGGAATATTTTTATCGATTATCATTAATGAACAAAATGAAAGTGTTTTGTAAATGTTTTACCTACATAAAGCAAATCTAACGTATCTCCTTGTAAATTTGGAATTAAGCACTCAGTAAAATTATTCAAATGAAGATAATATCATTGGATGTATATTTTTTTCCATTTCTATCACATAATTATTTTTGATTTGTCTGCAATTATATTTTTGCTGTACAAATATGCGCCATTTTGTAACTTTTAAAATTAAATCCTAGAGAGCATTTTCTTAATACCTTCTTATGAGTGCAAACATGTAAATTAATTTGCAAATAAATGTACCACTTATTATGACAACGCCCCCTCTTGGTGTAGCAGTGGCGACACTTCCAGCAGTATCCGAACAGACAAGGATTTCTTTCGCTCCATAAGGTGCTGCTGCTCGTACTGCTTCTCTCAGCCGATCATTACTTGCTTCTTGTTCGCAGCCAGATAATGATAGACCCTTAAAAAAAAGGAATAAAAATAAATTTCAGTTATTTACAGACAGGTAGAAAATTTCATCATAAATATAATATATAATATCAGCGCTTAATTTACTCCCTCCTCTCTTCTCAATCTGTATTTTATTGCTTCCTCTTTTCTCGATATATATCTATGATCCTTGTATCCTGAATAAATTTTTAACATGTAAATTTTGTGTAAAGTTAAAATGTATTTATTTTTTCGGCAATAATTAATCACTGAATACAATTTTGAGTATTTGCTGATATAAACGTATGTCAGAGTATGATAGAAACGAAACGGAAAATTTAATGAATACAATGCCGCATTACTGTCCTTTAGATTAAACAAAGCCCAATTCAAGCCCTCTCCTTATTGAATAGTAATTAATGCATGTGTATTTTTTACAGTTAAAGTGTATACAATAACTAGCAGTTTTAGTTGAAGCTTACATCAACACGATTCACATTCACTTTCGACTAATTTTATAAACCCACTGCAAGTGCTATGCAGAGTAGAAATGACATTACAGTTGAAATAGTTTTGGTTAGGTTCGATATTTTGAATTAAAAGAGGGCAAGAAAGACAAGACATTCAATTATTGAGGATCCATGAAATTTAGGATGACAGTAAAAGACAACTGCGTGATTGCACACACACAGTAGTGGACAGTGGTTAACTACATGATGAGTGCACGTGCACGTATGGCTATTTTTATGTTTGTGAATGTATGTTGTTTACAAGTTGAAATTTATTTTTGCATTTTAGCGCTTCAGAGCATTAAAATGTATAATTTTAGCATACGTTTTTATTAAACTTTAATTTCAAATACTAATCACTTCTGATGAATTAAACAAAATTTATTAAATATGTATATTTTAAAGATATCATTAATTAATTATACAAAATTTACATACAATTCAAAGATGCAAAATACTAAGACAAAAAACAGGAATATAATAATACAATATGAAATTGAAATTTATTGGCCCATGTTTCTACGGATGCTTTGTTAAGATTTGTGTGTCAATCAGTTGCAATCGAATTATATTTACCGAAATATCTTTCAGCATCCACACTATTAACTGGACACCAAATCGATCTTAGAGCAGCGCAACCAAACACTTTATATTGTTTTTTTGTTTGCCATCAATAATTTTATTGTAATATATCTGGGGTAGATCCAATTTTAAAATGGCTTGTTATTTGAAAAAAATATCATTTCTTTCAAACAATGAGCCAACATTATTATAAACCAGCTATACATTGTAAACAATTCTCAGTCGACAACTGTAATGAAAAAGATTGACCCTCATCTCAGATGAAGACAATTCGGAACGTTTCACAACCATCACAATAATTTGGCCATATCCCTTAAGAAAATAACCATATAAAAGCTATCATTTCAAATTTATATGATGGTAATTTTTATCTTAAAGAATAAACAATTTTACATTTATTTGTGATTTTAGTATCTATTCTAGATTTAACGAATTTAGCATTTATTTCGAATTTTAGCATTTAGCACTTATCGCAAAATGATAAAAATAAGTGTCTCTATTAATCATTGTATAATTTGTAATCTCGTGTTGGTTATAATAGACAATATAAACATTGACTAGTTAATATATACATTGACTATCTGCATACTTTAACTGCAACATATCAACACAATAAGACAAGTCCACAGTGATAGATAACGTTTTTATGATACAAAGAATTACCTGCGACAATGCTGAGGTATTTTTTTATTTATACATAGATAAAAGATAATGCGAGAAAAATGGGTGGTACATTGCTATTTCGCAGTAACAGCAGATATTAATAAACTTGATCAAAGGTTATGACAGTTATTCAGAACTTTTGGGTGCAGGTGGGTGATCATCCAGTTTGTTGTATTGTTGTAGATTTAATACTGGAAATAAAAAATATTTTGAAGTAGTTTTTTTTATTGTAGGGATATCTATTATAATATGGAAGTAGCATTATGAGTATATAAAAGCATCGACATGCAGACATTAAAATATTAAATTGATGGATTGAAAGCATAGTGGAAATATTGTATTAAATATTCTTTTTTTATGTTGATAGCGCTATATGTACTAATCAATTGATGACCCGCGGATCGAGGGTAAGTTACCACTGAGTGACATAAATGACGTAGTTATTTTATTTTTACAGGGGGTATAACATTAATAATATATTTCCTTATCAGGTTAAGAGGTATGGTTAGTGATATTGTGATAACAATGAATGCAACTGAAAAAACTACCGATAACTTGTATTGTATTGTGCATGAATATCGATATTTTAAAAATGATTTTATTTTTTTATCAGATTAATCTTTACTTCACTATATTATATATAGGTGGTTTTTAACTAGGGCTGTGGAGTCTGAGTCGATGTCGTTCATTTTTTTTGTGTATATAAATTAAAAAGTGGCGCCACTCCATGCTACTAAGCCTAAAAAAGTACGAAAAAAAATAAAAACCTCTTAAAACAAATAAATAATATTTTTGTAAGAGTGCAAAAAATCAGGGAATAATTCATCAATTCTTTATCGAAATAATAAGATAAAATACCGATATGAGGAATTCTAACCAAGGCTATGGAGTTGGAGTAGGGAGTCGTGTGTTTTTTCCGGTGGTAAAAAGTCGGAGTCAGAAAGATATTTAAAAATATCATATCGACTGTGGAAAGGAAAAAGGACGTAACCCACAGTTTTTTCAAATCAGGTTTTTTTCGATAACCACTAATGTACCAAACTTGATACACGTTCTATCATAAGGATGCAAATGCCGAATTATTATCTAAATTTAGCTTTTAAGTTTGAAAAAGATGATCTTGTAAAAAATTAAAATCATGAAAAAAGACTGAAACAAAGGTTTTTCTTATACAATTTCTTAAACTAATATTAGGTTATGTCAATTAAACACCAGTTTAGAAGTCTCCGTGCACTTCAAGGTTGTGTATAATTCATAATTTTCATATGGCCCAAAATCATCAAAACACGTTTTTTGTGCCTCCTGTAAAATTTTCTATGTGTGGGTTACGTCCTTTTTCCTTTCCACAGTCGATATTGATTGATGAAATAAATGTACTATAATTATTTTAGTAACCTAGAATGATCTGATGGTATACAGAGTAAGTTAAACGGAAATGATTGAAAAAATTAATTCGGAGTCGGAGTCATTATTTTTTTACCGGACTCCGCAGCCCTGAGTCAAGCCCCGTCCACCTAGGAATCCCTACGTACATACAGTATTAGTAAGCCAAATATATTCGAAAATAAGATAAGCCTAGCTATCATATTAATTGGTGAAATAATGATTGCATGTACTAGAAGAAGGGAAAACGATTGAAAAAATCGTTGTACCTTTCAAGGGAGATGTTTTTTCACTTTTTAAAAAATCCGAATTCAGGCTTGGAGTCTGAATCTCGGAGTCGCATTTTGATTTAAAGAGTCGTTTTATTTTTACGACTTCACAGTCCATAGCCCTGCTCATTACAATCGAGGAGTGATAATACTTAATAAAAAGGTGAAATCACGTAACTAAATAAACAGTAACTTAAACTATCGAATAACAATTTAAGTAATAATGAAATGCTTATAATAATTGGACGGATACAATATAATACATACAACTACCTGTGACTCCAGCGCAAAAAATAGCGAATGAAACGGATTTTCACGTGTTATAGTGAGTCTCGAAATCCCAGGATTAGTACTAAGACAATCCGGGATTACGGAATCGCAAAATTGGTCAGGATCCCGGCATCGGAGACCCTAGTCTTAAAGTACAATAAATATTTTTCTAGTTACCACACGCAGCCGTAACTTATTACTTATTATATTATGTATTCATAAAGATAGGACTGAAAATATTTTTGGTCTGAGATAGGCTGAGATATTTTTTTTATCAGTCATAAATAAAGTATGAAACATTTCGGAATTTTCGATTATTCGATGACGATACAAAATAATAAAATTCTCATTGTTTAGCAAAAGTGGGCGGGTCACAATACGTACATTCGAGACACAATAATGTCTAATGACTGTAAGAATTACTAATTTTCAACTGACGTACAAAGTACTTTTGTTGGCAATAGATAACGGTAATATCGTCAGATTTTCTTTTTTTTGAATCACTGTAAATAAGTTGTTGAAAATGTTTTTTTCGATATATATAAATAATCTTTCGGTGTAACGAATAATGGCCGTAATATTACTACCTTGTTTCGTAAAGTTTAGTCCTAATATGGTCGCCACACAAGACAAATTCACCATGTGTGAATTCGGTAGCTAAAATATTATATAACAGATTTTAAGACATTTTTGTATTCAATAAAAATAATGAAATAAATAAATAAGTTAACTGAAAATGAAACATTTTCTGATATTATTTAAAGATTTCCGGCAATATTGGTTTCCCGCATTATTCGTTGTTTATTACAGTCCCTTCGAAAACGTGGAATCGGGGTTTCACTGTATATAGATTTAATAATAGCTCAAATGAGCTAAATTTGCCAGATACTAGAGCTGTAATTGAAAGCGTTATGAACCATATTATAATAGTGTGACATGTACCATGTCCAAGTAGCGTATGTGTTTAATATATCTACCGTGGAAAGGAAAAAGGAAGTAACCCACAGTTTTTTCAAAACAGCTTTTTTCCGATATTCGCAATGTATCAAACTTGATACACGTTCTATTAAAAGGATGTAAGCTGCAAATGTTGAATTGGTATCTTAATTTCGCTTTTAAGTTTGAAAAAAGATGAGCTTGTGACAATTGAAACCAAGAAAAAAGACTGAAAAAAAGGTTTTTCCTAGACAATTTCATTAATTAATATTAGATTATGTCCATTCAGCGCCAATTTAGAAGTCTCCGTGCATTTTAAGATTGTGTATATTTCGTAATTTGCATATGGCCCAAAATCATCAAAACACGTTTTTTGTGCCTCCTGTGAAATTCGCTTTGTGTGGGTTACGTCCTTTTTCCTTTCCAATGTCGATATGTATATTTGATATATGATATACTATAACAAAAAATGGTAGTGTGGAGTAAAAATATTATTGATTATTACGTTACAATAGCAATTTATTTTTTATCATAATAAGTAGGTTATAATATTTATAATATAACTCTTCGTCGCTGTTGTGTTCTATAACATGTTATTTCTTTAAAATTGGTTAAAATCATTATTATCAAATATATATCTAGAAGCAGATTGTTCTGGGTTTACTCTTGCTAAATAATCTGTCATATATTATTATACAAATATATTTTTCTTGAACGCATTAAAACGAAACCGCGCAAATCGAGGTATGGGTGTATTAACTAAACTTTAATGTTTACTAATGATAACGTAACCAAGTTTATTTATTGAGTTACGGATAAATATGTTGTATATTATTACCAAAGCATTGAGTGCTCTTCCCTCAGGTATACCGGCTATTTTCTTGCCTTCTGCCACCATTACTGCAATTCTTTTGGCACATTCGTCTACTCCCAGCATCCAGTGGTTGGTACCAGGACCCGCCACGCTCGCAAGTTCTTTGCCATCGCCAGAACATATGCAGAGTCGAGAATGTGTCGCACCACTGAAACGAAGAAAAAAAACATATATTCGAATTATGAAATGAATAAGGGTAGGTTGACTATTGTATAAGGACAGCCAAATTAGCTGAACGACAGTAAACGAGGGTCAATTCTAAGAACCATATAATACAATATATTTTTATTGGGAATAGGGTTTTGTACAATAAAATCGTAACACAAAAATGCAATTACTTTTTAAAGTGCTTAAATAAGCACGGGGGTATACATAATCTATTCATTAATCTATGTCCGACCGTAATGATGACATATTATGGACTCTCAATTGATCTCGACATAATTCGCGAAAACTAGTAGTGACCAACGTTCCCTCTAAGCTGTGCGTGTGCGCAGCCACGCAGCAGTTGGGAAGCCCCCGCGCACTCATTCCGGGTTGGCGCGCACTACAAAGACAGTTGTTCAAATAATATTTGATCGGTCTGCGCAGCCTTTGAAATTTCCGCGCAGCCAACCTCTTACTGTAGAGCAGTGGTTTCCAACCTTGAGGTTACTGCGCCTCCCTCCCCATACTTTATTTCATACAGTAATAAAGACACGTTTTAAAGAGTAAAAAAATATTTTGGACTGTTCGCGCCTCCCTTTGGAGTAGTCCACGCCTCCCAGATTGGAAATCGCAGCCTTAGTAGTGACTCGATCAGTATTTTCAGAAAGTGAAAGTATTATATAAGGGCCGAGTTAGGAAAGGCTAACTGTTATCTAAAAAACATTTTTTAAAGAATTAGGGGAGTATGGTAAGGAATGAAGTGATCATATACATCCATGTCTTTGTAAGAAATTTCATAAATCGTTTGAAAAATCAGGATATAAAAAGTTTCTATAGAAAAGGGATTTGAATCCTCGACCGCTAAGCCGAGTTAGACGAATGCTTAGGAGCGTTTAAAACCCTAGTCGTCTATGACCAATAGTGTACGTGGCACAAAACGAGTCATTGCATTTTCAATTAATTATGGCCTGTTATTTTTGACACCTGCCTTTCGCTGTCGGCCTTCGCAATCTAGACCTGAATATAAGTTTTATGTCTCAGTTGGAATTTGCGCATCTCAAGGAAATCAAGAAACGGTCAGTTCATTATTTATACCCAGCGATACTAAATTTATATAATTTACTGTGAGCTTAATGTGAATTATGATAATTTAGAATGATCTATATCGATGCAAATTTTTCTTATCACGAAGAAATATCCTACAAATAGACATATTGCATTGTTTTATACGTGGCCGATTCCATCGTCGCGATAAAATTACTGAGGCTAGTCTAATATTTAAGATATCAATTATCTGTGATTAAATAATCTACGAGTATTTTAGTACTTTGAAGAAACAAATTGATTAATACAGTGGGTCCCAATCTAAATTAGTCGCGGAAGCATGTTGTATTTTGCGAAAATCTTTTGAGTATATAACTAAATAAGAATGAATCTTAATCAGTGGAGGATTAAACAATTGGGAGGTCCTGGGCGCAATCGAATTTGGAGGCACTGTTTTTCAAATGAAGCTGAATTTAAAATATACTATTTTGAGGCCACAACAATTGGAAACTCCAAACGGGCGCCTCGTGCGTTTATGGGGTAAATCGCTACTGACCCTAATGATGATTTAAGAATGAAATATCTATGATCTTGCCGATTCCCAGAAATCCATGGAACACTGAATAATGATATGTAATGATGGGTTGTAATAATATGTTGTCGAATAAAAAAATGTTATAATATACTAAAAATAAATGAAAAGGTATTTATCCAGATCTCTCATGGTCGGAGATTATTAAAAATCGATAAACTTAAATCTATTTTTCGAAATAAATAAATATTTACACCGTTAATTCATTCAATAAAAAATATTCAAAAAGTATTTATAAAATATGAATAAGAAAAAGCGTTTCAATACGTGTTGTGAAGATTCAAAAAAATCATTCATGCTAATTAAATTTACAATTAACGACATTTAATAAATGTCCTATTTTGTGCGATTATCAGAATACTAAACAAAGAATGATACATGCTATTTACGCTAGAAAAATATAAGACTGTCTGTGTTGTTTGCATAGTTTTGCAAACAAAAACAAACTTACCAAAATCACGATGTGATTAATGAACATAATAATTATTTTACGCATTTGGCCAAAATACAAAATCTTTCATGCTTTCCTATGTGATCCGTCTGAAAACGTATATATAATATGTATTTTTGAATGTTTTCCTTTTGAGATAAATTAATACTTCCAGCAAACATTTATTACATTTAATGAATTCTAGATACATTTTGGAACTGGCAGATATCGGTATACTAAGCATTTCCTCGCAGTCAGCTCAAAAAAATAAATCTTTGAATTCTTTCAATTCAATGGAACTCGGGTTTAGATCTAATGACGGAAGGGGTTCGGCACAATGAGATGATTTATGACATAGGGGAAAATGGGGTTATTTAGAAAATATGACATCGCAAAATGGATAAATATTGTCATATATTATTGGAATTAGTTGATGAGAGTGGAAGGGTTTTAAAAAATTCAGTATATAAAATCATATATATAAACATTACGTTATATTTGATCAATTTTGTGTTTTAATAATAATTTCGGATAAACTTGTAATTGTTTGAATGTGCGTTTAGTATTTTTGACTTAATTTGCTTGTGTTGCAATGCGATACCAATCTAAATTAATTGGGTTTGAAATCCAGTCGGGTAACCAACGGTTTTTGCCGCTGATAGTCTAAAACTAATTAGTAAAAATTATCTCAAAATTGTTAAAACATAGGAATAATATCCTGTCATCAGATATAAGGTTTTCTTTAACCACTCGTGTAGATACGGGACTTAAAGTTTTACAGGCTGGTATCAAATAAACTGTACGCCTCATTGAACTATAGATTGGTGATTGGAATAATCAATATTCACCGTTTAAGAGACATTGATTGAATTCAATCGAATAAAAATAATAAATAACAACGAAACAGACGATCGCCGTTGCTAAATGGGATCACACGTTTTCTGGATTTGATTTTTCATCTGTTTTCGTTGGGGTTTGAATGACTAACAAGTCATACTAATTGTCAATATCTTTTAAGGTGTTCACTGTCAATTATTGGTGGAACGGCATGATATTAAAAAATAAAACACTTTTTGTACTAATTCCACATTATTTAGTGAGCATTATCAACTGAACACATATAAAACTACCCTAAATTAGTTGATAATTTAGCTAAAAACTACAACAAGCTAAAAACTTTGATGGGGGATACACTGAGTCAAATATTGATAAAACAGCAATGAAATGTTTAAGTAGTCAACACATGAACTATTTTTTTTTGTATTTAGATTAAAATATAATTATATAATGTATTGGTGCATCGTGTCGCTTGATGATGGGCTAGCTCGAGTTCGAATAGAAATATTGAAATGCTCAAAGCGAAGGTAGCGCCACCTGCTAAAGAATGAGGCCAGGTTAAGTTTGTAAGTTTATACAAGAAAGAAAAAAAATAAGTTATTTAGTAGAAATTAAAAAATAATTTATATATCAGAAAAAGGCGATTTGAAAATATAATGGTGACCCCACTGCAGCCAACAGAAGAATGCCCGCATGTTTGTTTGTTAATCAAAATAAATGAGATACGAAATTGAGTTCGCACTCTATAACCAATTAAACATTATGGTTTCAATTGATCAACGTTGTCGGTTTTGAAACCAGAAACATTCGGATACATACAAAATTGAGTGGAGAAGGAAATTTCAACAACGTATTAATAATGATGTTATTTATCGGGAGCATAATTCAAAACAAAAACATGATGAACAATACCAATATAATATGACGCATTTGCAATGCGTTGATATTGCGATTCTGAAGTTTAGCGGTCAAAGTGATTGAACTTCACATCATGATAGTGTTGTAATACCACTTGACGCATTGATACACCCACTTCTTGTTTTACGCGGGAAATTTGTTGTCAACAATCGCCGTGTAAATGGAAACAATCTCGTGTAAAAACATATATTTTCCGGGAAAATTCTTGCAGCAAATTTATATAATTGTTACGTTACAAATTAAAAACGTGGCCATCTTCATCATATATATATGACACTGAGTAAATCACCTTTTTTCCTTATCATGTTAATTTCACCAGCGAGTCAAAATTGTGCTATTTTATAATCATGTTTTCCATTTTCCAATACGGCTTGAGCAACGTTTATTAATCACAATTTCTCAATAAACAATACATTACAATTTTACTTAGGAAATAGCCACGTTTGATTTATCCTTTGATTATATTTCTGGATTTGACCGGTTTCGAAATAAATTCCTTTGAACATGACCAGTCCCAATTAGTTCTGAAATATTTATATCTAGGTAAAAACAAACAGGGTTGTGCTAAAATAATTGTTCATAATATTTCTTCATTGTATATTCTTTGGCTTACATTTTTAAATTAATATTTTTTGTCAGGAATTCAATTTAATATATTTTATTCACGTTTTATGTGTTACTGTACGTGTAAATGTCAGTTGTTCATTGAAAGACACTGAGTTATTTATTTAAAATAAGATGTGGAGTAGAGACGACTATGTTTAAATTGTGTAAAGTTACAACTGTCTTGACAGAAACAAATACAAATTTAATAAGTTGTACATACATATGTATGTGTTATTTGTGTTGTGAATATTCTCTAAAACAATTTACCTATTATATTTTGTAAACAATAGTTTAATACGTAACAATCTTTCATTTCAAGAGTCACCAGCTATGCATATTTATAATACAAGTAATTTACAACGATTAAAGTAGGTAATTTAAATTTACGATGTTGATATAGTAGGAAGGTTTAAAATTATTTACAGCCTTGTTATTTGTATGAAAATTTCCACGATAATTTTTTTTATATTATGATGCATTATATAGATTAAAATACGTCAGTGGAAACTCTTTTTATCAATGTGATTATTTGTTGAGAACTAATTTGAAAATGTTTTGAAAACCTAACTTTCATATAATTTGATAAATTGGCTCCGAAAATCAAAATATCGCGTAAAAATGTATGAAAACTAATATTTGCTCTTCAAATTTGCGTTTTTAATATATTAACCATTATTTTTTTTATTCAATATAAAATACAATGAGAAACAGATACATATGTATACACGCAAAATTTTATTTACTTTTTAATATAGGAGCTATTCCCTGCTGTCACTGTCTGATGCGAAATCTAATCACATTTAGGGTATTCACTGCCAATACTTGGTGAAAAGGCATTATATCTTTAAAAAATACTCATTTGTACTAATTTGACTTTTATTTAGTATACTCAGGACCGGTTTCGCTCATGAAGAACATTATAAACTGATAAGAGAACACAATATTAGTGTAATTTATACAAAACAAATTACACCATCGTAATTTTATTTTGTTTGTTTGGTTATTTTATTTATTTTTCTGAGAAAAAGTCGTGTAAATAAAAGAAAGGGTGCCGTCCAAAAAAGTCGCGTAAAAGCGAAATCGCCCTAAAAATTCGCGTAAAAAGAGGAATGTGTGTATTTAAAAATGAATGACTAATGAGTGTTTTTGCTAAATTTTTGAAGTATGTTTGGAGAAGTAAGAAATATTAGTATGTTAAAAATGACTGTGTAGATCTAATTTAATTTTCAATAATGCGGCCATATTATGAGGCTACAGATAACTTAATGCGGCATTTCAACATTAAAAAAACCCCCACCCCTTTTCTAGCCTAATTGATGCACTCTCTGAAATGTTTTCGCTTTATTTTGTTTAATTATTTGATTAAAAAATGTTATATACAGACATAAAATGCCGTGCATACAGTTTTCAAATTGTATTGTTTTACAATAATGTAATATGTTGTTCTGAATTAGATTTAAATGCGCTATCAAGATTGCCACGATTCTGAGTATTGTTAGGTATTATTTTATTCTTCATATTGACAAACCTCACAAGCCCCTGAAGAATTTTGTACACGTGCTTCCAATATCCGATATTATTTATGTCAAGTAATAATAATATAATATATCTCGTGCTGGTAAATTAGATATGTAAGTATTGGTCAATGAATGTGAGATAACATAAAAGGTTTGTTATATGTAAAATAATCGTGAGTTATTGCTTCATAGCGAAAATAATGTTCAAACGAAAGCAGGAGTAAACTGGTTTTGGTAGCTGACTTATAGAGGAAGAGCGTTCGATATAAACTCGTCCAAACGAGTAATATTTTTTCCTTTTTTAGATGGCACAAAACAAGGTTGCGTCGATCGAAAAAGTAACAAAAGTTGTTACGGAAAACAGTGTGTTTTATTGTGATACTTTGAGTAATAATGGATTTTTTATTAGGAGTAGTTAAAATAATGAATCAAATGAAAATAAAAACGTATAATTTATGAAACCTTTTTTCTATGGGCATATAAAATTAAAGAGAAAAACATTATAGTACATCAAACTATTATTGATAGACATGTGACTTTTTAATATATTTTTTAAATCTTACTCATTATGAATTTTACTGTTGCATATTATGTAACGTGATTTAGCATAACGGTTAGGTTGGGCTAATTCCAAACCTAATCTATAGAAAAAAAAAACAAATTAATGTAATTTAAGCCGGATATATTATTTGAAAAACATGTAGTCACCGAAGTGGACTATTTGAATCGTTCAAATTTTAATAAAAATAAAATTCATTATACGCTCAAAACGTTTGATGGCGATCTGAATAAATTTTACTAATGGTTTTGATATTAATGGAGTTCAATCAATTGAGAAAATAGTAGCATAAATAATTACATTTTCGAAGTCCGAGTATGGATATTTCAGTTTTCGTATTCCGATTTTATTTTTATTTAATGCAAATGAAAGGTTCCATTACATGTGCTTCGTTTTAAAAATAAATAAAACACAGTTAAATAAAGCGCCCCTCGTGTCATTATAAAGAAATGTTCCAATCAGTTCTCTTTGCTAACAATGTCTTATAGACGTCAACTTGGAAATGTCGGTTGATTTTGTTATAGAATATGTCGATGCAATCGCTGTGAAGGTCGAATACAGTATTATGAGTTGATTTGTATTGCTTGTTCATGTATTCCTTCATATAACCTGTTATCTGCATTATAAGCGAGGCTTTAGAATTCAACAAATTTTATAATGCAAACTTTCGAATAAACAATA
>CM062823.1:27505295-27534307 GCA_031772345.1 Himalopsyche anomala | reverse complement strand
AGGTAAGAGCACCCATCGCCGCCACTACACCAACTACCGCCACCGTAAGAATGTTCTCGAAATAACAAGAAAACCGTTAAAATTTTCTCAACAAAATATATGTAACGGTAAATACGAATGCATAGTGATCACGTGTCATTTGTTGTTTTGTAGCTAACTGTATTTATTCTATCGGAAATCTCAGTCTTTCTGCAAGAGCTCGGCGGTACAGTTGTGATTTGGCTTTTCGTTAAGCACTTTGTTAAGAAATGGTTAAATTTTATTTTTCGATTTAAAACAAAATTAATTGAATATGTATGAAAGTTACGTTTATTTTGTAATAAATAACATATTCGGAACACTCTAAAGTAAGTTTAAATCCTTAATTAATATTTTTTAAGTGATAAAAATAGAACATATTGCGTGGCGGTGATTGGACCCATTAATTATTATATGGGAACCAAATACCGCCACCCCTGGCGGTAATAGAGTTTGAAAACATTGAATTTTTGAATGTAAATTATAAGTATTTAATACATTTTTCAAATATTAAAGTGAACAACACAAGTTATATTTGTGTTGGTCCAATCACCGCCACTTCTACTGTACATTGCTCATCCCGTAAAAGCATCAGCAAAAATATAGTGGCGGTAATAGGGCATTGGCCATGGCGGTGATAGGCTCCACATAAACATATACAAAAATGCAAATTTAAGCTAGATAAACTTAAATATTGCAATATTTTTCATATAATTTATAAATAAAATGATTAAATAAGCATAATTTGTTTCAAAAATACCAATGCCGTAATAATGTAAGTGATAAAATACAGCTTTAATTTAATTGGCGGTAAAAGGAACCATAATCGGTGATTGGGTCATTATTTTACCTTAATTTTCAGATATTAAAAATTTATGAAATATGGTTGGCACAAAAAAATGTTTATACTCCGTGGGAGTTCCGTACTGGCAATAAGTAAAAAATATAGTATACCACGTACCACATTGCGTGATAAGATTAGTGGTAAGTATAGGGAATGAGCTAAGCCAGGATTTCCAAAAATGATGCCTCAGTTACAGGACTCTGTCGCAGAACTCACCAAAACTCTAAGCAGAGAAAATCCATTTACTGGTGGAAGACCTGGAAAGAAATGGTTTAGCTGTTTTTTAAAAAGACACCCGGAATTGTTGCAAAGAGTTTCACAGAACCTTACTTCGGCCCGATCAAAATTAACAGAGAGCAACATCAAGAATTGGTTTCAAAAAGTTAGGACCTACTGCCGGTATATAAGCACCCACGACGTACATTAAGTAGTTTGATATTTGATTACTTATAATAAATACTTAAATATTTAATTTTTATTTTAGACGAGACATTCTTCGATATTTTGGAAAGCAAAATAGCGCCTTCCTTATTAACAGAATTTCAAAGTTCTTCTTCGGATTGGGACGGTGATCTTCAGCACAAAAGTTTATTTGAATTGTGGCACAAAATAAGCATCAATAAGGATCCGCTTTCTCGTATGACCAACGATGTAACCAATCTGGACGAAAGTTTTCGGTTCAAAGAAGGTGACGTTATTGACCTGAACGTTTTAAATTATGGTACAGTCTTAATAGCTGATGACAAAATAATGAAAAAACTGGCAACACCACAGAAGCAGCTTACACCTAATCCAGTACCGGAACAGGAAAATTCAAATGATACCCTGTACCCAACGCCGTTTAAGAATTCACTGTATTGGCCAGAAGCTGCGCCACAGTCTAAAAAGTTAATAAATTTGAAGAAGGTCACTCCTGTCGTAGCAACTTCAAAAGAATTCCTTGCACATCTTATAAATCAAAAATTGGACAAAGACATGAAAGAAAATGATATAGCTGAGAGACGGCTGAAAAGAAAATTAAGATTTGATGAAAAGGCAGCAAAACAACAGAATTCTGCAAAAGTGACTAAAGTACACAAAGAAATTATGGCATCATTTGATACTGGCGATTACGTTGTTGTGACCTATGAAGGCGAATTGTTTCCTGGTCTTGTTCTAGGTAGCAATACAACCGATAATGAAGTGCAAGTTAAGACCATGACAATGGCAGGGTCAAACTGGAAGTGGCCTGCGATCGACGATATTTTAAATTACCCTGTTGCAGATATTGTAAAAATTTCTACGCCAACGTTGACTAATACTAGGGGATTTTATTCCGTCCCAGAAGTGGTATCTTCAAAAAAGAAGTAATACTTAACCTACTTGCCTAATTTCATCATAGTATGTAGCCTAATTTCATCATAGTATGTACTTATATAAGTAAGTACCTATTATTTATATGAATGCCAATGAAGGTGCAATTTTTTATTTACAAGAATGTGATTTTGATTTTTTTTTGTATTAGGAATGTGTTTTTTTATATATAAATAATTTAAGTACATACCTAGGTATAATAGGAAACATTTAAACATAGGTACATAAATAAAATGAATTTAATTAGAACAAAAAATATATTTAAAATTGTTTAAAATGGCTTTTAATTCATAAGGCGGTAGTTGGTTCCTGCTTTGGCGGTAATTGGATAAAAAAAATAATTGGGTGGCGGTAATAGGGAACAATTCTTCAATGAAAAAACATTAGTTAATTAATTAAATATAAAGCTCATCCTCACTATTGCTTTATACTTAAATACAGTATAGAATTAAACAAGAAGTTTATGTTTTCGTTAAGAAATATAAGAAATACACACAAATTTCTTAAATCAAGCTACTAATGTGGCGGTAGATGGTGCCCTTACCTTAGGACGCAGCACGCTCAATATTTGATAATAAAGAGGTGTCAGGATATCGATTCAATTTTGGTAGAGGAAGTTGTTAATAGTATAAAATATATAATGGGATATATCCGGCACTTATTATATGAGTCGTGTTCTGACTCGGTTGCACTTGTGAGAAGAATTCATACCACTCAAGACGAAATATTCTTCAATGGTTTACCATTAAAATCCATAGAATAAGATAGACGTGTAAGCACAATCAAGACAGATATAGCCGCCATCACGAGTCACGACTGAGTACATATTTCGTTAATTGATTTTTTAATAAACGACGAATGCTTGAATTTATTATCACAATATGTATGTTAGTATGTATATGAATCTTAAGTAGTATTTCAGTTAAGGTATATAATATAAAATATAAATATTATGGAAAATTTTACATCGCACTAGTATTCCTGATAATTTGATTTAAATGCTACAAATTAACAGCTAAATGATATTTAATACATACATATTTTAATCCGCTCCCAATGGAACATTTGGTTTCCGCAACAGAAGTTTTTCTACGAGAACTCCTTGTTACTCAGAAGCTAAACCTCTGGTATTTTTGAAGATAGTAAGGATATGATATATAAGGCTAAGACAGATCTCTCTCGCTGCCCCCCGTTAATTAGGATTGGAATGGTGGGAGGGTTTATTTAGACATCACAAAAATCTATTCCTTCAAACAAAAATCGATTGAAACAATGCTGTTCGTACTAGGGTTAGAGGTCCGGTATGGAAGCCAACGACGTTGATCACTGTGACATGGACCCGACATATTTCAATAGTATCGTATAAATGATTAAGTATACTTAAATACGTGTAAATTGTTCACTTTGTAATCAAACGGGAAATATTATTACGTAGTAAACGCATATAAAAGCTAAATAAGACTTTTTTTTAACAATTTTATAATATTTAATCATAAATATATCACTTGTTTTTATTGAATGTGTAAAAAACGTACGACAAATAATAACTAATTTGTGTAGTAGGAGCGTTGATCTATGAAAAGGTACCAAAACTGGCCTAGATAATGATTGAAGATGAAAGGAATTGTTACTGAATATTCAAACTTCATTTTTTTTTTAAATAATGGTTGAATTCATTTAATAAATCGAAATAAATAACACAAAGTTTTTATTTTCTCTATACCAAATGGTTAGGAGACGAATCTAGCATAATAAATACTTAAAAAATCTAAAATTATCCCTGTAATAAAAAAAGTAAGTGACACAACTGAAATGATAATTAAATAGTCTTTTTAATTGATAATCTATGTAGACAACGTTTTTAATCTTACCTTTCTGTGTGATAACTCAACTGTAATGCATAATATAATACAAATACTGTGTGTTTATTTCGGAAAATAGAGTTGTGAAATAAAAAATTCTGGTTAAAAGTAGAAAAATTGTTTAGTTTGATGATTGTATAAAATAATGCGGGTTAAATGTCACAACCTGATAATTAACAATTGGACTGGCAGTCTTAAAAGCCCGCTCTAAAGCAGATTCGAAATTTTGGTGTAATTTTTTGTTTAAATTCTGTTGGCTTCCGCCAGTCAGACTTGGGTCCTTTAGGGCTAGAGTTCGACTGAAACCTGAAAACAGTTGGGCATCATATATATTTAATTGAACTATGCTGGTAAATATCATATTGTAAACACGGGTCTTTTCACATAATATATATAAAAAAATGGATGATAAGATTTATCTGATTCTCATGATATGAGGGTCAGTATACAGTTACTTGACTTAGCTTTTTTGTAACTAATATTCCAGACACTATCTATCTATACATAGTGTGTAAATATTTATATCATGTTCTATTCAGAATATTTGCGATAAATGTTGAAAAAGCTTTCACGGAGTACAGGTTTATTTATATATCTAAAAGGTCCAAGTAGATTCAGTGTAAAGTTTTTCTATTTAGTACTCCGTATTTGTATGCGTAGTCTAGAGCAGTGTTCCCCAACCGGTGGTCCGCGGCCCAGTGCTGGGTCGCAGAGACTTTCAAATACAAAAGACAAAAAATATTGAATATAGAATTTTTGTCGCCTGCACGTTTTCTTGTATTTTTAGTTATTGTTAAATAAGAAGACATCAATAATGCGGCTCCGTATTTTGTTTCTTGGCCATTTTTGTGCGGTTACATATTACGCATACTTCTAAAATCCGGCTTCAAATTTGTAATGTTTAGTTTATTGCGGATACTTATTCTGTTGTATTATTTTTTGTGTGCGACACGATGGTCCTGGTTTTTTCCGAATCGACAGTCTTAAACATTTGCTCTTCGATAGTGAATCCAGATGCAAAACCCTACCTAAATATTTATTTATTCAATTAAAATTGCACAAGGTTGACAAATTATAAATTTAAAACTTTTAAAATGAAGAAAAAAAATAGTACAATTTAATATTAACCAATAATACATAATTGTTTTCACTTTTAGGGTGTTCACTGTGAATATTCGGTGGAAAGGCATTATATTAATAAAAATACAATATTCCTTAGTACTTTATTCCACTTTATTTAAAAGGTCAGGACCGGTTTCGCTCATTGTGAGCATTGTCAACTGAAAACAGTTGCATAGTTATGTCCATTTGTAACAATATAAGATTTAAAAAATATTACATAAAAACCATTTTTATTTCATTATTAGTGGTCCGCGAAATATGTTTCCTATTTTTACCGGTCCGCAGGTGTAAAAAGGTTGGGGGACACTGGTCTAGAGTGCGTAAAGTATATTATATACTCCAAGGCGAGTTATTTATTGCCGTCTAACGGCATTACATTTAATTCTCAAGAGTGAAAAATGAGCCAGTTTAATGGATGAATAAATAATACATTTGAAGTGGGGCGATTGATATTCTATCTCTAGATACGATCGTGTAAAATAAGATCGTATGGAGCCAAATTGCTCTAGAACATGTTATTTTATTAAACAAGCAGTAATTGTAGTCAAATAAAGTGCCCTATTTAATTCTGGCAAAAAATATGTCATATAAGTATGTTGTATAAATTAACTTCAATGATTGGATTCATATATGAGTTTTGTTAATTGAAAGAGATGTGCAAAAGTCAAATATCAAATGCTTGAACGTTGCAAATCATAAAACTGGGCCGGTCATTAGATCGTTTGCAATAAGTTGATATTGTCGCCATTTGTAGTTGGTCGCGGACGTATACACGTCCCGAAATTAAAAAACTTGCTAATCGACATTGCGAAAGTACTAGGTACTATACGAACGACCATGTCTGGAAGAGTGGAAGGAAACATATGTATTTTATATATAAGGAGACGTAGGTTTGCAACGAAAGAGTGCCTTCTAGCTAAATTATTATTTTATAAACAAATAATTTTATAACTTTTTGCCCATTACAATGTTTTAGATCCATTTGATTGCTTCATATGCGAAAATCCAGCAATACATTGCGATGCTAAAAATAATTGCCCCATATTCTTGTTGAATTGCTAAAAACTTTCATTGAAATTGTTAATTTATTAAAAATTACAAATAAATTTAACGGTTTTTAGACACCAATTATTTTTTAAATTAACGACTTTGACCGTCAACATTGATAATTTTAACCAGATAAATCTAGAAGTTGGTGATCTAAAAGTCCATATAAAAGCGTGCTTAAAAAATCTCCATAAAACATTGGCGTATTTAAATTAAATTAGGTATTTATAAAATTGCAATTATAAATCAGGAACTACATATATTCATGAAGCGGTGCAAATGAATATGAATTGGAAAACCAGAATTCCACTCTTTCTTTTTCAGAAATATTCAGGTTTTTTTTTGTTAAAGTTAGTTAGGTTAGTTAAATCCAGGTGGTGATTCAGTACTTGCTATCGCATAATCCATAAGGCGATGATGAAAAATGAAATCTCCATTATCTATTATCAATATTATGAAATATTGTTTATTTGATATTTGCTCTATTATTAGTAATAATAAGTTTAGAAGGCTATATTGCTAGTCGATCTGTAAGATAAGTCATTTTATGTTAACATGGGAAACTTTATATGATATTTTACGAATCATACACACGATTTTTTTGTGATAGCACTATTAGCTACTAACAATATATACTATTTATTTTTTACAGAAAACATAACTTGAAACGGTAATCCAAATAAAATATTTAAACGAAAATTGGACCTTCAGCATGAAGCGTTACTTCCATACAAATTGAACCTGACTTGGGAAATCCGATATTTCAATCATATTGGCAAATTCTGTAGACACATCATCACTGGTCAAAGGTTAAGTAAACTAGCAAAGAAAATGAGGTCATATATGAATGACAAGGCTGCGATGATAACTAAAAATTGATCTTGAATCGATATCAAAATAAACATGGCAAATAATAAAGTTGACGACACTTAGGAGCACTTCACGAAAAAAGTATTATTATATTTAATAAGCACTCGGATTTAAACAATATTTTACTAATGTTATAAATAATAATAATATTAACTTATTTATTAAGGAGACATATACATATAATACTTATGATATAAAGCAGCGTTTCCCAAACTTTTACAGCCCCCGTCACCTGCCTACTTTTATATTATACTTCTCCTTGGCGAACCAATAGAATGTTTGCCCTTATAAATGCTTAAGAAATGAAATTAAACATATTTGTTTCCATACAATTCCCACATATTTTAACAAAAAAGCGTTTACTGAAACCAATTAATTGAGTGTGATGATACTGTTTGTCGTTGATAAGAAAGTGAAGGCGATTATAAAAGTATCTATTTTAGGTGACTCTGCATTTTGCTTTCGTGGCCCAGTCCCGGGTCACGACCCCGCCGGGGATCGCTAAAACAAATCATTGGTGACACAGTTCTCCACGATTCATTTGCCAAAAAGGTAAAGCATCTAAGAAAATGCAAATGTGCATAATTAGTATAATATCGTCAATGTCAAAATATTGCAACATGGTTTTCATACGTATTTTTTAAAAATATTAATATATTTTAATACACTAGATATTATTGTTTTAAATAACATATGTTTTTGCAATTAAAAAACGCATAAGAAAAATGGCAAGGTTGGTGAGTTTACCACTGGCGATTTTTATTGAATTTGTCAATTAATTTGTATAAAGGAAATGAAAAACTATTGTGAATGATTTCAACGATTCTTCAGCCTCATTAGCTAGTATTTTTTTGGTTTTGGTGAGTGTATTTTGATAACATATTTGTTAATGGAATAGAAACGTGACTGATAATAATGTTGCTTAAATGCAGGTTATTTCAGAAAAACCTGTTTAATGCACAACCAACTGTTACGGTTAGCTATAAACGACCGTACTAAAATACCAGATTGTTTCGAAATTTTAAAATTGTTTTGATACGTTTAATATGTGTAATAAAATACAATTGATTAAATGTATATGTGAATATTTTAGAATGACGAAATGCCCCTTTTGACCGAAAAAAAATCAGCGGTCTTCGTATACTATCGTACAAATCCACTAATTAGTGGTAAATAAACTCCACCTGCATTTATATTGTCATAAATCTATTATCATTCACCTATATATAGCCTGTGGAAAAAGAGAGGTTGAGCAACTGAGTAACAAGCAGTTCTCGTAGAAACACTTCTGTTGAGATAAACTCCATTAGGAGTCCATATGCTCCACATTGGAAGCGGACATGGTTTAAAACAATATATATAGCTCGGACAGTTTTATAAATTGATCGATTTATGAATTTCTGTTCGAAGGCATGGATGTGTCTTGAATTCCCCCTTCCCACCCATCCTATCCTATGAACGGGGCGCATCGAGAGCGATTAGTTAACCAATAGTCCTTTTCCTAGCCCTATTCTTCTATTTCAACTCTCTTTGGAAAAGGAGAGGTTGAGCAACTGAGTAACAAGCGGTTATTGTAGAAACACTTCTGTTGAGATAAACTCCATTAGGAGTCCATATGCGCCACATTGGGAGCGGAGATGGTAAATATATATATATATATATATATGTTAGATTATTTATTTTCAATACATTCAGTTTTTAAAATTGAAATTTTAGTATCTACGTATATGCAACCCTATGCCAACCACAATAAATAGGACACGTGTTAACATAAATTCATTATCGTAAGTATTCATTCTCTACAATTATTCTTAAAAATATAAACATTAGAAGATATATAAGAAGAACTCTTTAAAAACCGTGTTGAATACGGCTTTAAAATAAAAAAAAGAATTTCTGTTAAAATCAAACCGGGAATTGGCAGGATCCTTGGTAGGGAATTTTAATTTGGAACGATCAGTATGTTTTATCTAAAATATATTGAGAGCGAATTTAATTCACAAAATGTATAAATATAAAATAATCGATTCAATGACACAAACATATTCGTTTTGAAAAAAGTAGCTTCATTTGCACGAAATGACATTCCAATGTACTTATAAATCATTATTAAAAATGCCAACGGATGAAATCATAAGTGATGAACGATAAGAAATATAATGATAGAAATCGGTAGAATTCCACAAATAAATCAATTCCGACTCTTGAACAATGCCGTGTATAAATTCGTTGCGGCGTTTGCCAGTGCTTCTCAACTGGTGGCCTACAAATTATCAGAGCCCATTTTAAAATGCATGTATAAAATTTTTGATCAGTAATAACAATTTACAAAATACTAGCAGCTGGACGTCTTTATTTTTGTAATATATCAAAGGTATCGATCGCGTGGGTAAATCAACCGCACGTATATTTGTATATATATCGACTGTGGAAATGAAAAAGGACGTAACCCAGACATACCAAATTTTACTGGCGGCACAAAAAAAGTTTTTTTGATGATTTTGGGCCACATGAAAATAATGAAGTATACACAACCTTGAAGTGCACGGAGACTTCTAAAATATATAGTCTTTAATTGACATCATCTAATATTAATTAAAGAAATTGTCTAAGAAAAACCGTTTTTTCAGTCTTTTTTCTTAGTTACAATTTTCACAGGCTCATCTTTTTCCAACTAAAACGCTAATTTAGATACTAAAATGGCATTTGCAGCTTACATCCTTTTGATAGGACGTGTATCAAGTTTGATACATTGTGATTATCGAAAAAAAGCTGTTTTGAAAAAACTGTGGGTTACGTCCTTTTTCCTCTCCACAGTCGATATAAGTATATCATATTTTACAAAAATCGAGTTATGAGAAAATCGAAAAAACCACAGGAGCACAATTGTTTGTAGTTTTTAAAAAGTAATAATTATGGTTATAAATATTTTATTTTACCGCCTGTGTGGCCGAGTGGTCAACGTTGTTGGCTTCAGTTACGGAGGGCACGGGTTCAAATCCCGGTACGGACAGTTTTATAAATTGATTTTTCAATCGATTTATGAATTTCTGTTCGAAGGCATGGATGTATGTGATGTCTTGAATTCCCCTCCCCACCCATCCTATACTATGATCGGGGCGTATCGAGAGCGATTAGTTTACCACTAGTCCTGTCCTAGCTCTATCCTTCTATCCCTACTCTCTTTGGAAAAAGAGAAGTTGAGCAACTGAGTAACAAACAGTTCTCGTAGAAACACTTCTGTTAAGATAAACTCCACTAGGAGTCCATATGCTCCACATTGGGAGCGGACATGGTTAAAAAAATAAAATATGTTGAGTGAAAAGTAAGACTTTTTAACATGAAAAATATAGATTAAACTATAAAAAATAAAGATCGACGATTGGTACATTTCAACATCTCATTTTACAACGCTCGACATCAAAGGTGATCTTTGGCAGTGGTTATAAGTATTTTTTATAAAACAAATATTTTTGTATACACGTATTGATGCAGTTAGATTCATTTGGCATACTTAATTAAAAAATGCAAAATGTGAGTTTTGATTCTAAGCGGTACATACATGAATAATATTTTTTATTCCTGCGTTGGTACAAAATATTTATTTTATTTTTAATAGTCCGTAAGTGTAAAAAATGTAGAGAAACACTGGAGTATACTGTCTTCTGACAATGATAGAATCGCCGACAAGGGAGTATTATAATTAGTAGCCGATTTAATTTAGATTCAAATCTATAATACTCTAGGATTTTAATGATAGGATTTTAATGATAGCATTTTATCAGATATTATCATTATAAGAAGTTACCCACGTTTACACAAAAGCATTCTTAGTATTTTATACAACGTCATTTTAAATTATATTTAGCTTGTCATAATAGATTAGGTAGTCAGTAGCGATTCGTATTTTCACCATCTATTTTTAATAATTTTAGCATTTTGTGTAACTAAAAATGCTTAATTTTAGCATATATTTTTATCACGGCTGTTAAGTCGTGTAAGACTCCGACTCCGATTCCGTCTCCGAGGATTTTTTTTAAATAATTTCATTTAAACTTATATATATGTATACCATCAGATCATCTTTAGCCAGCCATGCCAAATAGTCCAAAGTGTGCACATTTCATATGCACACACTTTGGACTATTTTCTTTGAATACACATCATTAAATATATTTTTGAAAAAAAAATTCGAGACGCTCAATTTTCACGACTCCGACTCCACAGATCTGATTTTTATTGGATTTTAGTAAAAAAAGTGTTCTTTATTGTAACGTTGTTAATTTTAACAATATTTATTTACATCAATTTCATAAGATTAATTAAATACATACATGCAAAAATATATTTTTTAACCCTGGATATATATTTCAGTATTACATATTTTTGTTTAATGAGAGCAAAAAAACCGTAATCTGTCATTTTATAGAAAATATAAATACGGTCGTGGTGTCATTGACCCTTGTTTTATTCCCGTTGGAACTGCCGATTATCAAAATAATATTTATGGCATACAAAATAATGTATCACACGTTTCATTGTATTGCCACTGTTCAGTTATGGTTGAGTGCGGATATCACGGTAGAGATCTGTTTATTTGCAAATAGTGTTACAAAAATAATAATTAGTTTTATATAACAACATTATTAAACTCATTCAAATTCTAAATTCGATTTTTTTAAAAGTTCGATTTAAATAAAGAAAAAGAGCACTAAAGAAATAAGCTGACAGATTTTTGGCAGCAGTAAAGCGATTGAATTCAATTGTATTCACATGTGGGTAACGTATCTGAAAACACATTTTATCTTATTTACTGTGTGAGATACCTTATTGCAGGTCATTAAAATACGATTAGTGGCCATGGCAGATTGTTGTTACGATCGATATTTGGATGCTGTTAGCAACGCAGTCAATTCAAAAATTGAAGAGGGAATGCCGAGGTTTATACGACAGTGACATCTATTGATAAAAAAAGTAATTTGTATTCACCCAAATGGTCGTGTAATTCAGTGCTTCCCAGCCTTTTTCGTTCCACGGCCCCCTAAATCTAAAAAATATAATTCGCGGCCCTCCTCAATACAAATCATGTTCTGCGTAGGGCCTTTTCCTAATCACCGACGATTTGCTATACTTTTTCCCCGGAATCCAAATTTCTCAATCCCGCATTCTCGCGGCGGCCCATTAAGAAATTCCGCGGCCCCCAATATAGGAAGCACCGTTTTGACAGACCTAAATATATAGATATTTTTACTTTCTACTGAATTTTGCGGCACCCGCGAGAAATTCTACGGCCCCCAGGTTGGGAAGCACTGGTGTAATTGACCTATCAAAAATATTGAAAGTAATTATTTGATTTAGGCGTTACTTATTTATAATAACTACTTCGATAAAAGCATGTAGAACATGTAGAGCATGTAGAACTAAACGAACAGTAAAAAGGAATACAGTTCTTCAGTAACCAATAATGAAAATTTCTAGCTAAAGAAGAAAAGAGAATCTGTCAGAAGTTTTATTGAATTTAAAACAGGAGATATAATTATAAATTTATTTAAAAAAAATATGTACTTTTTGAAATAAAATATGGATTCTGCTACTTTTTGGCTATATTGAATATGCTTTTGATTTTTTTACTTGTTTAGTTTAGTGAGTTGTTTTTGTTGTATTATGCCACTATTTAAGCACATTACTGACACTCTAACTACCCAATACAATAAATGGTTAGTGAAATAATAATATAAATAGTGTCTCAATAAACTTAAACGTTTTATAAATTTTAGTAGGCTGTATTTTAATTACAAGAATGTATGTATTCTCAAATAAAATTGTCATCGAGTCAAAATATACAAACAATCGTTGATTTTCGGGTCTCGATGACGTTAAGGACAATTGGTGTGCCAATTTTAAGCATCGTTTAGTTGCGCTTAACGATGTAATCTTACTTTCACTCAAGCAAATTTGTAAAAAAAAAATGACTACAAACTAATTGGATTTCGTCACGCTTCTTTGTTTGTATAAAAAAGTGAAGGAATAGGAGACAAAAAGAAAAATGAATATCAGCCAGCTCTGATATTATTGTATGCTTTTGTGTATCATAAAACTGATAAAAAAAGAGTGCCGAAAAATAGTTTTATTCAGGGCAAGCATCATCCGTTAGACTGATAAGTTTTGACCCGTGAAAACAAAAAATAAATAAAGGGAGATTACTTCATTCAATATTGTTTTTAAAAAGACGACCACGTCTTTTAATTATACGATTGTTCATTTATTCTGTAATTTTTAACATTTCTAGCAAATACAAAATCGTTTAGCTTTAAGTTCAATGAAGTATATATATCGATAAAGTATGTATAACATGTGATTTACCTTTGTGGTTTTAACATTATAATTTCATATTTAGATATACCCATCCGTATCTTGTATACATCAAGAAATATACGGGATACAGCTTTGCGCCACTTATATAACTATGGAATTGCCAAAACCGAGCTTAAATCAAAACTAGCATTTTCATAGTTACACCCTGTGATCCCAAGTACTGGACGTAGACATGTCGGCATTCTATAGCGAAAAATCGCATTCGCTGTTTGTAGATGTGAATCTTATTCTATGGGTGACTAAAGAGAGATTTTTCAAAAGTGACTTTTCCAATGTAAAGTTTTAGTGACTGACTTAAATACAAAATAAACTTATATTATATTGAACTTTACAGCAGTATTTTATCAAACGTCACACATTAGTTCTTAGATCCGTATTTAAATAAAGATACAAAAAGATTTCCAGTGTACCCAACAATATTATTGTTAGTAACCAGGAACCTTTTATCTTCTGTACAATTATTTTTATGGATGAGAATTATACCTTTACTTTTAATTATGCACTTTACAATCAGCATAATACATATATCATCGTTGTGCAATTGTACACATTTCCACGCATATGATTTTCCAGAATTTTACGAGTGCACTTCTTATTGGCAAACCAGCCAGCTCATAAAATGAAAACGTCAATGATGAATAAAAAAATCTAAAACCACTTCCAACCATGTATCGGAATTAACATATCGAATTTAAGTTTCCTTTTATGCAAATCCTATAAAAAAAAGGTCGCAGCAATGACATAATATTAAGGAATTCAACTGAAATAATGAAATTGTAATTGTTTAAATTTTCGATATAATACACACGTAGGGCTTCCAATTAACCGGACTTGAACACAAACCGGTTTTCGGTTTTTTTCTGACAAATAAACCGGGTAACCGGTTTAAACCGAAATATCATGTATTTTGATTAGGTAGGTATGCAAAAAAAAATGATTTTTTTCAATATTTGGCATAACAGCTAATACTCCAATTTCAAACAAAAAACACGACATTTATCTTAGTGGGACTCTAGTTACCAACCTGTTATGGCAAAGTAACAATAACTATTATAACATGTGATAAAAAAAAATTACGTCAAATAAAAAAAATAGAGCTTGGTTACAAAACTCACCAAAAGAATGATGTTTAAATGCATTCAATTTAAAAAAAATAGCAACTGGATAAGACAAGAAATTCAATGTTTAGACAAAAATATAGTAAAATACCAAAATATTCACTTGTCAAAAAATGACAAATTATTTGAAAGAGTCATTTCTGTTCACAACATGGACAACTTTGAGACAAAAGTAGATTATTATGCAATATATATACATATATATATATGTACATGTTTGTTGTATTTTGTGAATTGTTTCCTATATAACGCAGTAAATTCATTATAAAACATTTTTCTTTTTGTAAAAAACAATGAAAAATAAGAAAAGGGTATTTTTGATAGAACCCGGTTAACCGAGTGAAATAAACCGGTTTTTGGTTTTTTTCAAAACACGCGACAAACCGGTTAACCGGTTTCGGTTTAAACCGGTTTGGAAGCCCTATACACACGGCTTATACTTATTAGGTTTTCGAGCATGTTAAAAAGCACGTAAGGTTTACCAAAAATTGGTCTGAAGAACTTTTATTTGTTATTAAGACTTTTATAAATATAACAGTAACAGGATCCTGTATGAAATAGATTTATATACATATAAGGTACCAGTGGCGGCCGGTCAATGTGGCATTGGATCAATGCACCCCTTGTATATGCAGGGGCGGTTATATATCATGAAATAATATTCAAACATAACATTTATACCATTTACTCATTTAAAATTATTTATGTATTTATTGTCTATACTTTAGAAAAAAATATTTTATTTTATTTTAGACATCAAATACATGAAAAATTTAAAATGAGTGAATGGTATAAATGTTAATAGGGTAAAAATAGCAACGTATTTAGTTTTACAGTTTTTATATTTATTAGTTGATAGCTATTTCGGCTTTCGCCAACATCAGAACTATTAGATATAAATGTTATGTTTGAATATTATTTCATGAAATATAACCGCCCCTGCATATATATACAAGGGTTGCATTGCTCTAATGCCACATTGACCGGCCGCCACTGTAAGGTACACTTGTTTCTGTTTCAAAATGCTAATATGATTTCTAGCTTATGATGCAGTGATATAATATTAGTTTACAAATAAACAGTCACAGAAAACAATACTATTTGAAGTTTTAGTAATCGTAATAACTATTGTTTTAAGAACACATAATAAAATCACAGGATATGATTTCAAAATCATTATAACTATACTATACTGTAAATGTAACAATGATACCAACCAAAGTATTATCAGACAAATGAGAAAATAACAGAGATGATAAAGAATATATGTATTTATTTAGTCATTCATCACCGATTTGTAATAATCGTCAATCTATGGTGAGTAATTGTTAAAGGGTCGTTAATCAAACCAATTGTAGGTTTATGCAAAAATGGTAGTTTATAAATTGTTACAAAAATGTGTCTTCAGAGGTTAAAGAAGTTGGTCAGTGATTTCCTTGTCAAACTATAAAAATGTTGTACCTAGTTATCCGCCAAGGTTGAGCAACTGCTTGAATAATATTAAATACCCTTTCACATACTTAAGTTCCTGTTTGGGAGTTGAAATTATAAAGTATTCTATGACTACGATGAAACCACAAATTTCCGTTTTATAATTTAATAAATGTTACTAGTTAAATAAATTAAATGCAAAAACTTAACATAAATGATTAACTACAGATGAACAAAAACTTAAATATTTGTGTTCAGTCGCTCGAGATTCTTTACCGCATTGAAAAAGTAATGTTGTCACGTACTAAAATTGTAAAATAAAAGAATTTTTGGCAAAATATAAATGAAATGTATTTTTAAAAATTATTACGAAAATTTACAGGTCTATCTTGTGTCCACAAAAAAGTGTGGACAATTTAAATTTTACTCAATCTACCAATTGTTTGTGTTCATTAAATAAAACAATTGAGTGACCACATTGTTTTGTCACGATTTTCGTAACACTTCTCAATTCGAATCACTCATATATGCTTATTTATTAAAAAACACACAACACTGATTGAAAAAGAAGAAAATAATATTTTTCATTATATCGTTTAACTACACCGATGAAATATATAATATCAAACACCTTTCAAAAACAGAAATATACATATATTAACAGTTTAACGACCGCGGACGCGTACTTGAGTCTTTAAAAAACAAAGGTTGCTGGCCGGCGGACACATATATGCGTATAGGCGAAGTATCTGGAAGCTAAGAAAATAAATTTTGTAAAAATATCTCAATTTGCTTAGAAATTATAGTGAATTTGGTAAAATTACAATTTTTGCGAATTTTTCGCAAAATTTTATTTCGCCAGGTGAAATTTTATTAAAAAAAACTTGCGGTCGTTAAGCTGTTAAATTAATGTACACACATTCAATGTATTAATATACATTACATACTTCACCACGAAAAGAAGAGATAGGTTATTAATTTTTCCATTGTATTCACAAATTATAACAAATTCAAGAAATTTAACAAGGTTTTGAACGATTGCAAGTTTGAAATTGATTGACATTTAATATTATAATGAATCCTCAAAAACAGACGTTGGTAGAAATATATATTATATATATGTTTTGAGATCTAAAGAAAATATTTGATTTTCTTTGCAACAATTACGACAAAGATAAAAGATGATAAAATATGAAAATCGTTGAATTCTTTCGCCGAAACTCGCGCATCATCCGTCATAAATGACATTTTAGGATAACACTGCATATTTCGTTGATATGCTTCGGTGTAACAAAAATATGTTATTTTAAAAATAATAATCATGTACCATAAAATTATTTGTAAATAAAAATAAACTCACCCTTCGATACCGCCTAAATAAACTTCATTTCTGCTGGCCATCTGATGCTTAGTTTATAATCAAAATACTATGTTTAGAAATAAAATCACTTTGTTAAAAAATAATAATTCAAATTTGGAATTTTATCGATTGGAAATCGCGCACATATGCGCGAATAAAATAAATCGACAAACTGACACCTGTGTTATAATGACAACGAAAAATGCGAAGTGAAAGGCGAACGACCTACCACCGAGCGAACCGATTGCAAACTGACATTTAAAGTACGAAATATACAAAAAACAGGCAGTAGGATGCCATTATCACGCTTGTGATATGTAAACAATGCTGATAAGTTTTTTTTTATCGTGTTTTTCTCGAAACCATTCATTATATTTTTATAAATGTATTGTATTTATGCGCGCTTTTAAACAATTGTCTATCTTAGATGCTTGCTTATTTATATGACTAAAATGTGACTGTATTTTCAAAAGAAAACATTATAGGAAACCATTAGTTATCTCATGTGTTCAGTGTTAGTTTTCTTAATGCTTACGTTTGGGGGCTCGACTCTTCATTTCAATGTGGGCGTAAGCTTGTTTACGAAATCATTATTGCACTTTTTGGGATACAATATTTATTACCTATTGATATTTCGTAACTATTAGATTCTACTGAAACGGAATGTTATTTCAGCAACGTACTATACCAGTATGATTTTTTAATTCGATACATATTTAGATTTTGATCATGCGGGCGCCATTTGGACCACTAGGACCATCATGGAATTGAATTATTGTAATTTAGTATAATTATCGGATCGAACAATGAAACATTAACTCTCGTAGTAATAATTATTGCTTATACTATTTGGCAATGATTATATATTTTTTTATTAAATAAATCACTACAGTTATCTTCGCGAGTGAAATAATATTAGACCCATCACAGACAAATAAAAAAACAATATTTTTTGCAGTAGATGGATGTTTTATTCGTAAACAACCATTTCTAATAGCCTTATAAATACTTTAATTCAATAATAATTTGAGTAATAATTATTCAAAAATTCAAAACAAAAAAAGTCAACGATAAATGTGATAAGCATTCTTTTTTAGTTCGAGTGTGATACTTTGTCCTTTTCTATGACCAATGTTCAATATTCTGCTCAGAGAAATTCTTCCAAAAAATTTCATCGATATCACAAAACGATGAATGATTCATTCAAAAAGAGAGTAGGTACCTAGGTACTATCTTTTATAAGGATTAATTATTTATACTTCGATCTCTCGCGAGAAACATAATTAATGTTGAAAATTAATTCTAGAAAATGTTGAAAGTTCATAATTTGAATGAAATTGTTTATAAATTCCACTATACTTAATAAAGAAAATTTCCATAATGCGTTCATAATCATCAATACTTATTTCAAATAAGCTTTCGTATAATAGATTAACATATAAGTATAATTTAATAATAATTTCAATCTACAGTGGAACCCCGATCTACCGTTCTCGCATGGATCGTTTATTTTTTATAGTCCTGGCTAAGAACACATTAGAAAAATAATATAAATAATATAAATCGTTCCCCGATTTATTGATTTCTATCGTCTAAATATTATGGTCCCGTCACAAATATTACACTGATTGACCGTTTTTGTTGAATATTTTTCATTTCACTCATAAATAGTCTTGCATCGAAAAACCTTCATTTATTTTTTACCAACTCACCAATTAAATGCCCCACCCCCACAATAAAGAAAACTAAAATTTTAACTGAGAAAATTTAAATAAATCAAAACGTTCCAGTTCAATTCAAGAAAAATTATGCGGGTTGAAGGGTCTTTGTTAAAATTGAAGTGCCTAACTGAAATAAGGCAACTAATTATGAAGGAGTCCTTAAAATATTTACGGTGGGACCCCGATTTACCGTCCTCACTGTCTTCGTTTTCCTGCATGGATCGTTTATTTTTTACTCGACCAAGACCAATATTAAATAATTCCACGTTAATCGTTCCCCGATTTACCGATTTTCTTGACCTATTATCAATATCCCAAATATTATCCCGATTGACCGTATTTGTAGAATATTTTTTTTTTGCTCATAAATTGTCTTCCCTTGCATTTCGTGTGAATTTTTCTAAGTAAAAATTAAAATGCCTAAATGAAGAAAACTATAACTCACCTGAGAAACTGAAAAAAATTCATGACGGTGAAAAAATCCAGGAGAAAAACGAGTCGACATTGCAAAAAGAGTTGACATAGAAATTTACGCGATTTTGAAGGGTGTTTGTTAAAATTTAAGTGGCAAACTGGAAATAGGATAATTAGTGTGTATTAAGCAATTAACAAATAGGTTGTTTTTATTCTTTGATAAAGGAAAGTGAAATAAACAAATTAAAGTTTTTTGAAAATCAAACATTTTTTTTGTATTATTTGAAGATTTCCCGCATTATTCGTTCATTTATTACGGTCCCTTGAAAAACGTAGAATTGAGGTTCCACTGTATTATTGACACATATGTTATTTATAATGTTGCAAGTGAAGAGTATTCATATTTTATTAAATGAAAAAAAAAACTATTATTAGACAAGTAAAAAATTGCTGTTTACACAAGGAAAAGTGAGTAAATGTAACTGACAGCTAAAATTATTTTACGAAAATCTGTACAAAAAGCGAAATTATTTGTTTACAAAATAAAATTTATTTACGTTTTAGTATTTTAAAAGCGGCCACTTCATAATTTTTCATTGATAACGTATTGAACAAAAAACATGCAAGGACGAATTCTTTCTTTAGTAACCTTGTAAAAGAAAAAGTAATAGGTATCCACGTATGTGTTTGAATCAACTAGGTAAGCAGTTGTGATTGTTTATTTAATAAAACATGTGAAAAAAACATACATCTACACATAAACAAAACATAAATGTTTTATTTTAACTGAATACTTTCTAAATTCACTTAATAACGATACAATATGCTATGATGAAATTTTTAAAAAAGGTTGAATTCGGTTTGATATCAGTAATTTTCGACGATCAATATAACGTTATATTGTTGTCATCATTATTTGAATGATTATTAAAATGATAAGCAAATTAGGGTTTCACTATTATTCACATTTCCCGGCTAAACTACTAGCAAATGATCAACCAATCATGAGAAAAATGATAAGAGCACGCGCACCTATAACAATTTCTGTACAAATTCCAGCAAGAAACTGACGTTTAACCTGTTTGACAGATTATAAATATGTTGGTGATCTGTTGAATACACGTAAAGCTTTTTGTAATGTATTTAAAAAAAAAATGTAGAATGCCATCTTTGAATTTGATTTAATAGTATAGTGTGCAAAGCTTAACTTGAAACTTCAAAGATGTCAGTATAAACATTGCAAAAATAAATTGAATGTGGATATTTTGTGGCATAAAATTAAATTATGGACTAGCTCAGTGGTGTGCAAGCTGTGGCTCTTTGCCCAGAGATAACTAACTATGAGATCTACAAGTCTCATACTTCAAAAATGTTCCAGCATTTATTCAACTAACGCCATCTACCAAAAGCTGCTTAAGATTCCTCCATCCCTGACCTACCTCATGGTTGATTTTTTATTTTTTTAAATACATAAAATAATATTTATTCCAAATAAAAAGACATTTAAATTATAATAACATTTATTAAAAACATATATATACATCATGGAACATGATAATAACAGATTAAATAGAAATTAAGGGTAAGTGTCACGGTCTACAGAGACACCTATAATTAAAAGAAATTATTAAATTGCTTAAATACAAAAATTCGTTGGAATTAATAGAATATAGCTTAATAGGATTTTAAAATCATTTCAGCTGAATGAAACATTCCTTATCATCATATTCTAATAAAGTTTATTTGTAAAAAATGAACAGGGAGCCAGCGGCGTGCTTAAGCAGGGACCTCTTATTTTTTTTCATTAAAAATATGTATCTCAACCAAAACGCACTATTTTTTTAAAAAAAAAATATCCAACGTTAGCAAAATCAAATACATCAATAATATTATTTTTTTTTTTTTTTTAATTCTCTATTTGAAGGATACTATTTAAAAAATTAAAAAGGTATGAATGTCCAGTAATAGCTGAAAATAAGAGGTCACTGCTTAAGCATGCCACTGGCTCCCTGTTCATTTTTACAAATAAACTTTATTAGAATATGATAATAAGGAATGTTTCACTCAGCTGAAATGATTTTAAAATCCTATTAAGTTATATTCTATTAATTAAACGAATTTTTGTGTACAAGCAATTCAATAATTTCTCTTAATTATAGGTGTCTCTGTAGACCGTGACACTTACCCTTAAAATACTAACTAATAATACAAAAGGAACAAAGGAATAATAACAGTAAATCATTTTTAAATTATGTCAGTAATCTTCAATCATCTTCGAAATGAAGTCTCAGCAGTTTTAGGTAGTTGCATTCCACTCATCCAATTAAGTCATTTTTCATTACTGCATTCTGTGAAGGGAGCGGTATATTTTCTTGTTTTTTCAGGATATGAAAGTAAAGAGAAAACGAAAATATTAGTTAAATATAAAAACTGGATGCAATTCTACTCATAGAATTATATATGAATAAAATTTGATGTGACGGCTGACTGATTAACTATGTCAACTCGCATTTGGTGAATAGTGCAAAAAAAATTTAAGTTTTTTTTTTTTTTTTTAATTCTCCATCTAAAGGATACTATTTCAAAAATTAAAAAGGTATGAATGTCCAGTAATAGCTGAAAATAAGAGGTCACTGCTTAAGCACGCCACTGGCTCCCTGTTCATTTTTACAAATAAACTTTATTAGAATATGATAATAAGGAATGTTTCACTCAGCTGAAATGATTTTAAAATCCTATTAAGTTATATTCTATTAATTAAACGAATTTTTGTGTACAAGCATAGCAGTCTTAAGTTCCAAGCAGTGCTGTAGAAAATCAGCAAATTCTGAGCTGGCCGTTGAATCCCTGCCTTTACTAACAAATTGTATGGCGGTTATACGTAGATCAACTCTAAATTCCAATTTGTGAGCTTATTTTTCGTTAAATGTAACATGTGTGTTTGGAAGATTTCTCGTATGGATATTCTGTGATTTGTTGGTGTTATTAATTTACAATTTACGATACATCGGAAGGGCCATATATGCAAATTAAGTAATGATTGTAAGAAATATAGCGAATGGCAAAATATGCGATGTGTAGTAAAAACCAATAAAATTTAACTTCCCACTATTAAGTATCACAATTATATAGAATATAAATTATGAATTACATAAACGACGGTAACAAGCGGAATTCATATAATATTATATAAGATTTTGACGCCTATTGTGATATTATGAAATACATTCTGCGTCTTTTATCATATAATAATGGCAATATACCAAGTAAATGATGATTTAATCAACAGTATAAAAAAAATAATGAAATGAATTGTGCTATCCTACTTACTGATTTTTGATTACTGATATGACTTGAGAAATCTTATGGAAAGATTGAGTGACGAACCAGTGTAAATAAATTTCGAGATTAATATTAATTGATTAAAATCCCAATAATGATGTTGGTTTTTTTAATGAACTATCCAACCTCATATTCTGTATTGAAATATTGTAAAAAAAATAATTTAAATAAAATGATTTGGCATCTTTGTTTGCTTTTGTTCTCAGAGATTTTTATTTAGAAACCTTAGAAAATGTGATTTTTTCTTATTTAAAAAATGATTTAATTGAAAAGATATATAATTACAATATATATATGTATTTGCTTCAAAATAACAGTAATAAATGGTTTCATAATGATGTGATATTACTTTGAAAATTATGACGCCGGCCCGCTCATCTGAAAAAAGTACCTATTTTCTACTCAATAGCATGGCTTTCACTATAGGGGGCTTTGGTACAAGCAATTCAATAATTTCTCTTAATTATAGGTGTCTCTGTGGACCGTGACACTTACCCTTAAAATACTAACTAATAATACAAAAGGAACAAAGGAATAATAACAGTAAATCATTTTTAAATTACGTCAGTAATCTTCAATCATCTTCGAAATGAAGTCTCAGCAGTTTTAGGTAGTTGCATTCCACTCATCCAATTCAGTCATTTTTCATTACTGCATTCTGTGAAGGGAGCAGTATATTTTCTTGTTTTTTCAGGATATGAAAGTAAAGAGAAAACGAAAATATTAGTTAAATATAAAAACTGGATGCAATTCTACTCATAGAATTATGTATGAATAAAATTTTATGTGACGGCTGACTGATTAACTATGTCAACTCGCATTTGGTGAATAGTGCAAAAAAAGCTGATTAGAAATTATATTTTTCAATAGGCAACTAATTATTTGGTTAGTATCTAATATTAATAAATGATTAGTAAAAATATATAAATTATAAGCAGGGCTTTTTTTACCCTGTAACCCGGCGGAACGGCACCTTTTTTTCTCGAATTTTTAATAAATGTTCGTAAAATTTTATTTTTTCTATTTTAAAACTTTCGTTTCTTTTCTTGGAAGCCATTGACTGTTAATCCCTTTTGAATATATAGGGTATCATAGGACCCATAAATTAATGTCATGCAAAAGATTATCAGGTATGTACTTTCTTGGAAAGGGCGTTTTATTTATGCACTGAATTCTATTCCCATTTCTCCAAGTGAATGTGAAAGCGGGTTTTCACAAATGAATTTAATTATCAACCCAATGAGAGCTTCGTTGATGACCAAAACAGTTTTGTCAGTTGTTTATTAAACTTGTCAGATCACCGATACTTTTTGATCCTTCAAAATACGTTGATCAATGATTACTAAGAGGAAGACATTCGGCCACAGACACCAACACAAAAAAAAGAAATAGGGACCATTTACCTGACAAAAATTGGGAAAAACTGTGGAAATCATTGTAATTGGAATGTAATTTTGGATAGCGTTTTTAATAAATTAAATATTGTTTTAATGTTATGTTACATAATGTATGTAATGTTCTTTGTTTAATTTTCATTTCAAATTTCTAAAATAAATATAAAAATGTGTATATTTTGTTTTATTTTCTATGCATTATATGAAAAAACGCCTTTAATTCTATTAAAATGATATTCGAATATATAATGAATAATATACCTTCTTAGAAAATGCTCGAAAAAAGTGCGTCCCGGCACCTTTTTTTTCAAAAAAAAGCACTGATTATAAGTAAATAATTCAGTTTTGTTTTTAAAAAGGTCATTGGATATCTATAATTGGTCAGTAATTAGTAGAGATTGAACGATTTGATTAATTTGGTAACGGCAAAGTTTTAGCAGCCTTTTATTTAATAAACAAAAAGTTTTTGAATAAATATAAGTGAGTAAAAAAATGTATCAAAGTGTTGAAGTCAATAAATATAATAAATTAGAAAAGCTTTGTCGTTGACAAGTTATTTTTGAGAAGAAAAGAATTTGTTAATCATTTGATTAACACTTTACACCCAGATTTCCTCATTTCTACGTGATTTTTTGCTTCCAAAATTTTTTTTACAAAAGAAACTGAACTTTCGCAAAATCTGGGATTGATGACTTTGTTTTGAATCTTGTTAAAAAACATGGTAAATTTGTCATACTACATCGTACGGACTATTGCGGCGAAAAACTTCACAAACTGAGCTAAAAACCACTCCACGATTTAAAATTATTATCTGAGATCATGGGAATCGCGTTAAAACCACACATTATTACAAAGAACACTGATAAATTAAGCGAAATACGAAACATTTCGGAGCACATCGGGCGCGCGCCCGTTCTGGAAAGCTGAGACGAAATGTTTCGTATTTCGCTTAATTTATCAGTGTTCTTCGTAATAATGTGTGGTTTTAACGCAATTCCTGATCTCAAATAATAATTTTAAATCGTGGAGTGGTTTTTAGCTCAGTTTGTGAAGTTTTTCGCCGCAATAGTCCGTACGATGTAGTATGACAAATTTACCAAAAACATTTATTGAATTTTAGAAAATACACTTTTCGGCCATAAATTTTATCCTAACAGAGCTGAATATGTATTAAATCTACTAAATAAATGCACCCTAGAAGTTCGTCCGTTATTGTAAAGATTAGCTGTCAGATCATCAAAGCAAATCCTATGTAATAATAATCGACCCAGATCAGAAATCTAGGAAAAACAGCATTTTATCTAACAAGTCATAGCAAAATATAACACTTTCGTTAAAAAATACACGAACGAGATGGTGAACGGATTCTTCCGAACACAGAACCTTTCGCACATAGAATACTTCGTACATTTAAATATTTTAAATATGAAAATCATTGTTTTATTACAATGAGTAATGTCTTAGGTCATCATGCCAAATATTTTTCAGAGTGGAAACAAGCAAAATATTTAATTATAATGGGTACTTTCGTGTTTGATGCCATGCAAAGAAATGCGCAACGGTCGTCGATGCACCCCTGTGTAGTGTTCGATGGTGAAGAAGAAGTAGCAATCTGAGGGCTCCTATCAATCGAGGCTCAGATTAAGTCAACGGTTGACAGTCATCAAAACAGGTGGCTGGAAGGAAAATTTCAGAACAGGTTACCGAGAGTTTCAATGATATGCATCAGAGATGCAGTGTAAATAATATGTGTCAGGCTATCTGCATCTAGGCGTATTGTCCAATGGCAGATGACAGTTTTTATAATACGCATTTTAGGGCTCGTTATCCACAAAATCACATTCCATTGGACTCAAATTATATGCCAGTAATGGAGAGTAGGTTAGTGCTGAAGTATCAAGGTTATATGGTAAATTGTATTTTCAAGCATTGCATCTATATAAAAGAAAAAATGAATCAATTTCATTCAATAGTACAAATTACAATGTAAGGGGTCTACAATAATGAGGTTTTCATTCAATAATGTCAAAAATGTCGCCATGTTTGCCCATGAAAGATCAAATGTCGATTTGTAGTATGCATGAAAACAAAACACGTTTCATGATCTCCTTCAAGACGCACAGGCATGCTTGAATCTGAAATATACACATATTAATCACAAAAATAATAAATACCTTCTTTAAAACCAAACAATATAGTAAAAATGGACGCATTTGATGCATTTTTACCGGTAAAAAATTTGTGTTTGCCATTATTGCCACATTAAAAATACCATAAGTTGCCTACATGCTTAAAAATATATTTTTCCCTAAAAACTTAATATGTTATATTTTCTTATAAATGATTAAATATAATACACTATTCTTAATCTAAAAAACCATTTTTCGATATATATTTAGGTATATTACTACAACATTTCTAAATTAAAAGAAATCGTGATTTTTTTGATTTTCGGAGAAAGGATTTATAATATTTTTAGTTTTCGAGAGAACTATTTTTAGTAGCTAGACTGGCTATTTCGTAAAGATAATAGGACAAGTTTTTTTGGTGAAAAAAATATTATTTCATGTTTTTATAATGACAGCTAAAGCAGTTATACAATAAAATTTAAAATAGTAAGCAATGTTATGACAATATAAATTAAACACAAAAACGTTTTGTAATGCTTCACGATAGGATAACATGAAATTTTTCATGGACTTAAAATGAATCTGACGAGCACATTCATCACGGCTGTTTTTTTAATAAATATCATCAAAATCTCAATATTATTTTTAATGCATCAAAACAATTTTGAGAATTGTTTTGTTATTATTTTTCTACAATATTTGAATTTTAAATGAAACACATTTCCTCTCATCGTTTCCTTTTCGTTTAGTTATATTAAAATACAGTTATATTATCCATCCCTTTTTTTATTCAATGATTTTTCTACACGCTTCCAAAAAATAGCGCTTAGTGCTTTAGCAAGATTTATTATTTCATTTTTACTTTCCAAATTGAGTGGGTTTGCATTAAGAAAGCTGACTTTAATCTAAATATTTCATAAATATGGCATAATTACAAAACAAATAATTGTAATAATGGTGATTGAATATTGAATTTCAGTCCCCGGACAGCAAGAATAAAATTAATAATTTCTGTTTGCAAACTTTATTTACTTACAATTGTATGTTTATCAAAATTCGATATGACTCACACAAATCTCAATTTCTCATATAAGTTCGGTGCCTGGAATAATTTTAATAAATAAGTGAAGGATAAAAGTTTACATTTGCTAAGCACCAAAGATTTTACTACATTAAATAAGATATATTACTTTTGTCATTCAATAATATAAATATATACAATATATTACTGAATGACATAAAACATCATTGAAATGAATAATTAAAATAATCATAATTTATACTCATTTTTGTATTTTCCGTTCAATACTTTTTTGAACAAAGCTAGTATTTTATTATTACGTAAAATGTTATTTCTTAAGAACTTATAAAAGCACAATATGTGAGCCATTTTTAATATGTAACCATAATGTTATTCAAGATTTAGACTGAAAGTGCTTGGTAGAATTTTAATATTAAATTTTAATCAAATTTAAACATATTGCATTAATATTTTCAGTTTAATATCTATGGCCTGAAAAACACTCAAAGTACAATTTTTAAATGTACCGCTTTTAAAAGTTAAACAAAGCTCTTATTATGTATTAAACAAAAAAATTCTTTGGTATCCTTTCAAAAATAAATGTTTGAACTATTTTTTAGTTTTTAATTAACGGTCAAGAAACCAGCCGTTTATTTTCTGACATAACATGTATTAACGAAAGTATTTTTTCTTCGTTTTGTTTTAAATTGTGGAGTTAATGATCTATTTAAAAATAAATAAGTATTTTTCTGACTACTTTTAGATGCATAACCACGAATGTAAATACTTTTCGCAGTGTAACTTGTTAACAAATTTTGCAACACACAAAGTAAATCGTAGAAATATACCATTTTTTAAAAGTTAAATAAAGCTCTTATTGTGTATTAAACAAATGATTTCTTTCATATCCTCTCAAATATACATGTTTAAACTATTTTTTAGTTTTTAATTAGCGGTCAAGAAACCAGCTGTTAATTTTATGATATAACATGTATTAACGAAAGCATTTTTTCTTCGTTATGTTTTAAATTGTGGAGTTAATGATCTATTTAAAAATAAATAAGTATTTTTCTGACTACTTTTAGATGCATAACCACGAATGTAAATACTTTTCGCAGTGTAACTTGTTAACAAATTTTGCAACACACAAAGTAAATCGTAGAAATATACCATTTTTTAAAAGTTAAATAAAGCTCTTATTGTGTATTAAACAAATGATTTCTTTCATATCCTCTCAAATATACATGTTTAAACTATTTTTTAGTTTTTAATTAGCGGTCAAGAAACCAGCTGTTAATTTTATGATATAACATGTATTAACGAAAGCATTTTTTCTTCGTTTTGTTTTAAATTGTGGAGTTAATGATCTATTTAAAAATAAATAAGTATTTTTCTGACTACTTTTAGATACATAACCACAAATGTAAATACTTTTCGCAGTGTAACTTGTCAACAAATTTTGCAACACGCAAAGTAAATCTTAGAAATATACCATTTTTTAAAAGTTAAATAAAGCTCTTATTGTGTATTAAACAAAGGATTTCTTTAATATCCACTCAAATATACATGTTTAAACTATTTTTTAGTTTTT